>JAIEZT010000016.1:17164924-17326478 GCA_019594935.1 Periophthalmus modestus
GTGAATCTAAAGGTTTCAAGTAGAGTCTGAAGTCTGCATGTGTATTATATCTCCATAATCCACTACAGAAAGAAAGGTTGCTTGAAACAATTTGTAAATGTACCATTTAGCCAGTTAATGTACCATGCAGTTTTGAAATTGCCTGATCAGCAGAGGGGGTACTTGCATACAAAACAGCATCATTTACAAATTAATGTATGAGACTTTCTCTTAAATAGCAGCCAACTGAATCATTAAATATAGTTAAAAATATCGGGCCCAAAATTGAGCCTTGGGGCACTCCTCTGCTTAAAAAAAAAAAGATTTTAAACCCATCAGCCACTACTGCCTGGGTTCAGTTTGAAAGATAATTTTGGAACCAATTACATCTAGCAGTGCAATCCAATGTTTCAGGCGCTTCAAGAGGATTTTTTGATGCACTGAATCAAAAGCTTTAGTTAAATCAATAAACAGAGCTGCACAATCTTGTTTGTCATCAAGGGCTGAGAAAATGTCATTTAAAACTTTTGTGGTTGCAGTGACAGTACTATGTCATTATATTTAGATAACTAGTAACCCGATTTGCAACTAACTTTTCTAAAACTTTAAAAAAACAAGGTAATTAAGATATTCGCCAGAAATTTACATTTTTAGTTGTCCCATCTTTATGTAAAGGCAAAACATGAACCGTTTGCCCTAATTCTGGTATAACTGCCATTTCAATTGATGCATTAAACATATGTAATAGAGGTTGAAATAAAATGGTGCAGCTAGTAAAAGAAGTTTTGGATCAAGGTCATCAGCTCCCGTGGACTTCTTTGGGTCTATGGAGCAGAGAGCATTTAAGACCTCCATTTAAGTGAAAAGAGAAAATGTGACTATTATCTGCCCGAGGTTCAGATTCAACATAATAAAGATCACCATTATTATCCAAAACATCCAGGCCCGGGTGCACACTAACCCCGAAAACCTGACCGAGGAAGCATTCGAGTTTCAAAGAAGTACAAACATAATACGCTTCCATTAAGTGGAATTATTTTAGGCGCCTGAAAAATGAGGGTTGCAAACATTTTAACTGAGGTCGCAGTGCAGGTGCGCTCGCTAGATTACATGCTGTCAGAGCCAGACATGCAGATTTTTTTTTTGCCATTCTAACTTCATAAAGATCTGTGTTTATCCAAAGCTGCCTGAAAAATCACGTGTACTTTTCCAGGCAGCATTTATTTCTTTACATAAACTTGCAATTTCTGTATTGAACTAAGGATTGTTACAGTTTTTCTTTATATTTTTTTTAGGTGCATGCCAGTGTGCAATTTCGTTAAATGTATTAAAAGAAAGTTTAAAGCCATATTAGAGTCAGGGAATGCTGATGTTAGCCCGATATCACTGTAATCCAGGTCACAGAATTATATGATCTTCTCACTTTTACAGACAGTGGTCACTAAATTGAAAAAACAGAATTATGGAGTTTGTTCGTTACCATTATCAGTGAGTGTGCCTTTACTTACATTTCTAGGATCAGGTTTAGTCATTATAGTAATTAGTTTTTGTGAAATTCAAAGGTCCTGCTATGTTACGGACTGTTTTCCCTGGCAGTTAAAATTTGATATCGCCCATTATTAGGACCTCATAATTTTACAGTTTAAAATGCATGGGACTAGATTTTTTTTTTTTATCATTTACATAGATATCAGACAGATATTCAAAATAATTAAGCTTTGAGCAGGAGAGTAGAAAAAACATAGTCAGTATTATTTCCATATCCCTTACTTTAACGTAAGCTCATTTAGATGTGATCAATTTGATGTCTGGGAATTAGGTTTACTATTTTCCTATATATTACACTCTACAACAGGCATGCCCAAACTGTGGCCCGGGGGGCCAAATGCGGCCCTCAGACCAATTTTTCATGGCCCTCAAGCTTCCACGTGAAGGCCCATAATACCTTAAACAGTACTTTTTACTGTATATTTCTGAAAATCTACTTTAACAAGCCCATACCAAATATTTAATGTGTCCCACCGAGGATGTAAGCATGAGTAAAGATCGAATGGTTCAGTTTAACTAGTAATAAACACACAGATTTGACGTATTCCCTGTATTGGTGACCAGACTATGGCCCTCAATCGGCCCTCAGCTGTGTCTGTGTTTTTATACGTGGCCCTTAATGAGAAAAGTTTGAACACCCCTGCTCTACAACAAACCCCAATACCAAAAATATTGTACTTTAAATTCAAATCCCACGAGTAAACATATTGAAAACTATGATTAACAACTGTGACGCGCTGCCGTATTTCACGCCCTTTTGGTCAGATAATTCAGGGCCGACACTATCAGCGAGCCTACATGAGTGCCGTATATAAGAAGACAAAACATCCACCCACGCACAAGCATTACCAGCCCATGCAGAAAACGTAGCCCACAGTCCAGTGCGCATAATTATTATCATCATCACGAATGTCAGAGCAGCCATTACAATCACGGCATGTGCTTGTGAAAACATTAAGTGTAAGGAAGCGTGCCAATGTACATCAGGCATGTGAGGATAATATGAAAATAGTACGTCCATGTTGGCGTTTGGGGCTGGCCGTCTGTCACAGTAAATACTATAGTCATTGTTAAAGAGGGAAAAACTAACTCCCTCCCTTTCCCATATTGTAGTAAACATTGGCTGGACTTGATGAATAGCTTGTGACTAAGCCGTCTTTTTAACCTTTTAACCACGTAATATAGTTGGCCCCTCGTCAAAAAAAAAAAAAAAAAAAAAACATCCCTGGAGCTGTATTTTGTTTCATTCTGCTTGTTTCAATAATCCATTACTTTTAAATTCTCTTCTACGGCCACTAAAAAAATCTTTGCTCTGTTCAAATATTGGTTGTTCAGTTGTGTTACAAAATAAAACTTTGGATTTATTCTGTTTTTTTAAACCCATAAAACCTCCCCAGACTCTTTCTGCAGTCATATTGGGTTCACAATGAACTATGGCTCTATTAGCATAGCATTCACAGGGAAAAAGACTTATATTGTTTTCTTTCTAAATGTTAATTCCTGTTGCTGACAGCAGAGGGAGCTCCAGCGCTTAAATGCCTTATTGGAAAGAAAGGTGAAGTTTATAAAGTATTTTTTTCAAATATAGATATTGAAAATATACGAAATACTAATCCTGAAGTTGCCAAAAGCATGTTTAAAAGGGAAGTAAAACCGCAAGGATGCCTAAGATGTGGACTTTAAAGCTGTACCGTAGACTAAGTGAGTGTGATGTCACTTATAGCGTTCATGAAGACAAATGCTCATCGCGGCTAACAGTTATAGGGGCCAATTTGGAGCTGAGTCCCATATTTGGAATTCCGACTCCAAGTATCATAGCAACCATAGAGCCAATCAGTAGTGAAAGTGTTGAAGGTAAGACTCATTCCCGTCCTGCTGGTATAGGATGCGACAGGCGCTTAGCAACACTGTCAATCAACTTGTTGCTAACGCTAGGCAGAGCAAAAGAGGGTCATTGGTCTGTTACTAATGTTCATATCTCGATTTACGGGCAAAATAGCTAAATAAAAACACCGGGATCATGTAGAGCGGGTCAATACAAACATTTTAAATCCAAGTCTGCCAGCAGCAGTAACAGAAAGAGGGGCAACGATTTTTCAATAGAAAGTGAATTGGAGTGAGAGTCGATGGAGCCAGAAGCGCAGCCATTCTCACTTCCTATTTGGTGGCTAGTGGATTAGTTATGTCCATTTATATATACAGTCAATGAGCTGTACCCAACTTTTTTTCTCAAAAGTTAGTGCTTTTTAAAAGGGCTTTTTTTCCCCTGAAAAACAATCAGACCGCTACACACTGTCTTCATCTAATTCTAATACATTTTACAAGAGCCATGTGAGCCACTATATGACACTTCGGGATGAGAGCCGATTAGCTGTGCAGGAGCGCCTCAACCTGCTTCATTTTGAATATGAAAAAGCTGTTCTAAAGTTATGCTAGTGGCTCCCAGGCTTTAAATCAGTTCTGTATTTGATGATGGTAAATGCAGGTGTATGAGACTCACCGACATGAGCAAAGGATCCTCCGAGTTTGGACTCACAACAGGAGGCTCGTACTGCGGAGACACAATACAGACATATTAACAAAAGCAACTGAGATTAGACTTGATTTATGTTTTAAAAAGAGGGATTGTGTTCAAAGAAGAATGGACAAAAATAGAAGAACTAATACAGTTGCAGGTTTGCAGGATTAGGGCCATTTATGCAGAATAAGACAGACATTTTTGTTTGTGTGCCCTATATGTTCGATTAATTCCATCCACAGAACTCAATTTTCTTTTGCCCAAACATAGTTACCATAAATATTAACAATTTTGCTATAGCCCACTTTTTTTTCCTAGTTTATAATGAAATGTTTACTTTTTGGTGTTTTACTTCCTGGTTTGACATGGGCAGGAAATGTTACTACTTGTCTTTATTATTATTGGATAAAACTAAAATATGACAAATATGACTGCTGGAGTTCCTTGTGTAAACTGCATTTTGGAAGGAATTTTTATGTTCTGATGATGTAGATAGGATTGTCAGCTCTTATTTCTGTATTTTCCAACTTATTTGGCAAACTTCTCTTCAAAGCTGTCATTGACTGGTGTAAAACTTTGACTAATATTTCTTGTTTGCTGTAGACAAAACAGGATAAGAGCAGCTGGATTGCAGTGAGTTGCGCATAAAATTAACACATGAAATTTCCAATTCCCCAGAAAATAGTAACAAAGTGATCCAGTGCAAACAAAATGTCCATATGTATATAAAGTAGGATTTGGAGGAGGTAGTAGGATTTGGAGGAGGTCGTCTCCTTTGGCTGGACATAAAACAAGTACAGGGTGGCCCAAAAGTCACTGACAGTTGAAAAAATATCATAACTCTTTTGTTTCTAAATATTTTACTTTTATTTTTTCAGAGCATTTAGAACTACCCTTCCGACATTAATATGAGCAAATATAGCACCGAGGAACGAACCCTCATTGTACAGTGGTACTTTGAGTCACATGGGTCAAATTCAGAAACCCAGTGGTGTTACCGTTGACGTTTTAATACCGGAGATGCCCCAAGCGTAAATGCCATTAAAGGAATAATAAGTCGATTTCAAAGACAGGGGGCAGTATGTGATTTCCCGAGATCCAGATTTCTTCCTGTGGGGCTATCTTACAGAAAGGTGTTTGTGAATAAACCTCAGATAATAACGACTTAAAACATAATGTCGAGGATCAAATAAGAGCCATAAGCCTGGAAATGCTTTCAAATGTTATACAAAGTGTGTTGGATAGGGTATTTAGTGTGAAACGGAAATGGTGGACACTTAAAAAACTTTTTTTTTTTTTTTTTTGTATTTGGTCATTTTTACTTCCCCTAGTTTAAGTAGTGATAAGTTCAAGTGCAAGTGAACAATTATAACTGTATATTTTGTCAAAAATCGGAAGGTTCAGTTTACCTACTGCTAAAATTGGTGAGTATAACTTAAGAATTATAGGAGCTATTGAAGATTTAAAAGTGTCAGTGACTTTTGGGCCACCCTGTAGAAGCCTTAAAATATTCATACACACATATCACCTTCACACTTTAAAAACATATCCACTACACACACGCAACACATACAAGACACCACTGACTTAAAACACAGCACATGTATTGCACATTTTCCCAGTTGCTGAATACATATGAATGTGTTATCATTATATCTCACCTTTAAAGATAAAATGTCTGTTCTTGATCTCGAATTTTGTAAAATAATATATATTTTTTCTTGCTGGTGTGACTTATACTTATATATTTCCTGCCTGTTTGTCTGGGTAATCCCTCAGTCGTCCAGGTATGACAACATGCATTTATTTTTTGGGTTTAAAATGTCACACAGTGGTACTTTAATGAATGAGTTAGCGTTAGCAGTTAGGTGTTTTAAGTAGATAAACTGAACCGGGACTGAGCCACTGGCATCTTTATTTTAATGTGCTTTTTGGCTAAAATGTTACACAGTGGTGCTTTAATGAAGACTTAGGTGTTTTAAGTAGTTAAACTCAACCTGGGATGAACGTCTATCATCTTTATTTTAATCAATTTTTTGGCTAAAAATGTTACACGGTTGTGCTTTAATGACGTTTGAAGTAGTTTAAACTGAACCTGAACTCCGCCTCTGTCTGTTTGTTACATTTGCACACAGATAAAATCCGCTAATGTCAGCCATATGCAAAATAACCCAAACTCCTGGTTACAAAGGTTATACAAACAAATGGAATAAACTCCTCAGGGTTGTCTTTTCACATACAGCCTCTTGCGTCTGTTTTGCTCCTCTGCATCTCCTTGAAAACTCTTAAGTACCCTGTCTGCTCGGCGTAGAACAGTAAATCTATGTGAATACTTCAAAAGATGCTTTGTCTGGCCGTGCGGGTGCAGAGACAGGATGGAGTTGACATCAAAGGTGGTGGGAGCGAGCGGGGTTTTGTTTAACAGCCTCTTACATGTGGCCTTTGGATAAACAGACTATCACACACATTTCCCCCCTAACAGCTGTGAAGGGGGTCAAAAAGTACATGTTTACAAACTCTCGCTATCCTTTCCTATTAAGGACAAGTATTTGAGTAAACAACGTCTCCTCTTACGGGAGGTTGAGGATACGGGAGAAAAAATTTGCACGACTCGAAGATTCACCCTTCATCTGAGCACCGCTGTGTGACATTAGCGACAAAAATAGATTCAAATAAATACATATTGTTGGATTTCTTATGTTTTCCTTGCACTGAAATGCACATCATCCTTTATATCTTTTATAATCTTCCAGAGTATAGCATAAAGTTATATTCATGGGGAATATTCCAAAGTATGATTTTAACTTTCTACTAAGTTACATGGTGCTTTAAGTAGTTACTAAGTCTAATAAACGATTTGTTCTTTAGTCTTTGTTCAGGCTTTATTTAAGGCTAATCAAGGTGTAGTTATTATAAAGTTCTAGTCATTCTAGTCTTTGTTTTGGGATAAACTAGCAATTCCCTGAAAGATTCAAAAAGCCCTGAAACATGACGACATTAAAGCACGCAGTCTGAGGACAGTGAAGGTTCCAGTTGACGTTACCATTGTTTCATCACGATTCCTCCACAAACACGAATCTTACGCTCAAGGCCATCCCTACTACAGCTCTGAAACACACTGAATAACACGGCCTCCTGTGTTGGTTGGTACTTATATTTTCCTCGGTGAAATAGACTGTTGCTGTAGCCTGCCTAAAATGAAACTTTTTCAGCAGTAACCAGCAACAATGTATCTAATATCTAATGCAGGGGTGGGGGAAAACTACAGCCCAAGGGCCATATACGGCCCGTTGGGATTACTAATCTGGCCCCCTGAACGTGACCAAATTATGACGCACTTCAGCTATATCAACCTTCTGCAAAAATGAGCTTATGTACATATATCTTTGAGGTATTATAAGTATATCCATTCAATATGAAGTGATCTAAGCCAACAGCTAATGGCAAAGTGTCCATCTTTTCCATCGAAAGCAGTAGTTACCAAAGTTACCCAATAAGTGTCTGAACTCTTGAAGTATCAGTGTTACCAAAAGCGATACATATCAAATTGACCAATTATTAAAATGGCTCTATTTGCCGCTTTTTTCACACCTCTGCATATAGGTATGACGTCTCCTATGGTGCAGTTACAGTAAAGCGAAATATGAAAGGTGCAAGGAGCATAATCATGCACTTGACGTCTGATTAAAGGTCCTTATATGGACAATAGAAGTCTGCTGTTTAGGAGAAGAACGCACCCACACACTCACGGAGAAATGTGCTATATTAAAGTTATGATGTGACTTGTGAAAAACTTGCATAATAAAAATTTAAATGTTTTAAAAATAAAGAGTGAGAGATTGGACTGAGCTTGTCATAGTATCTAATAATGTAGTTATTAATTAATTTTGCTATGGATCACACCTGGACGACTGAGGGATTACACAGAGAAAATTATAAATAGACTCTTAATAACTTTTGCCCATTAGTATCCAGCACAACTTTTTGAGAACAGTATTGCTGTCTCTTAATGTGCTTCTATATTTAATGCTGCGTGACCAGGGAAGGATCTTATTTACAGTAGCAGTGGAGTGGAGGGGACTTGAGGGAGCTGGCCTTTTCAACCTCCATTTTGTAGCGGGGGACAGTGGAGCGGCACAGGATTAAGTGTGAGCGAGCCAGAGCCTGTCCACATTCACCCAGCCCGAGCGCTTATCTGTATCCCTCCACCCAAGGACGGACAAGTTGGCCCATAGATCACCTCTGCCACAGCCGGCGTATTCTCCGACCTGCCATCTCGTCTCTATGGGATCTACGCAGTGAATGCACCGGTTAGCATTTTCATAAGACTGACACCTAAATGTAGCTTTCATTTCATCTCTATTGGTGATGTACAAACCAAGCTCAAATTTCTAGAAATGTCCTTGAGTCAGAGCCATAGAAAACGTAGGATGACTGCGTAGAATGGCCTGAGGAGTTGTGGGAAGAGGCTTGACTCACGCTACTAGTCAATAGTCTTGTTACGCCAATACGTTATCTTAGGTCTGTCGGAGGAAATAAGATGCGTTGCAGTTGGGCCGGGGTCCGACCATTAGCAGGAGGGTCATCGGTTCAAGTCTTTTTATTGGTATAACATTGGGCGATAATGGCAGAATGGGATAATGGCCTCATCCGAGAATATCCTGGGTTATATATGCAACTATTTGTTTTTAATTGTTAGTTTGCTTAGTTGTTATGGAAGTAGTAAGTCATAAATAAGGGCCTACTGATACTGATACAGTGACATCACGCTGGGGGGGTTCTACATGCATGTCTGTGGCGGAATGTTCAGCAGTTTCCATGTTGGCACAATGCACACGTTATCAAACACTGCCAACCAGTTTTAAAAGTGAAAGTAGTAAGTCATAAAGAAGGGCCTACTGTTACTGATACAGTGACATCATGCTGGGGGAGTTCTACATGCATGTCTATGGCAGATGTTCAGCAGTTTCCAGGTTGGCACAACGCACACATCATCAAACACTGCCAGCCAGTTTTAAAATAAAGTAGTAAGTCATAAATAAGGGCCTACTGATACTGATACAGTGACATCACGCTGGGGGGGTTCTACATGCATGTCTATGGCGGAATGTTCAGCAGTTTCCATGTTGGCACAATGCACACATTATCAAACACTGCCAACCAGTTTTAAAATAAAGTAGTAAGTCATACATAAGGGCCTACTGATACTGATACAGTGACATCACGCTGGGGGAGTTCTACATGCATGTCAATGGCAGAATGTTCAGCAGTTTCCATGTTGGCACAATGCACACATTATCAAACACTGCCAGCCAGTTTTAAAATAGTCTGAAAACTCAAGAAAAGAAACAAAAATGGATTTAAACAACACGTTTTCAGGAGTGGTGCATTCACGGAGTCTAACTTTAGAGCGTCAGACAGAGCAGTGCCTCCAGTTAGCGTCACAGGGAGCGTTGATGACATCAGCAGCGAAGTATCAATTCTCTAGCGCCCGGAGAATCTGGTCAAGCTTATAAAGTGCAATAAAAAATGAAACCTATATAAAAACATTGGTTAAAAGTAAAAAGTATATATGAAATAGTGCTGATCAACTTTGCACGGGCTGATTTCCGAGATTGAAAGAGCTCATTAGGTTGAGAGCTGGCACGGCAACATTTGAAAAAGGATCAAAGACGTGATATTTTGGGGAGCACTCACATAAATAATGAGGAATGTAGTGTCTGAAAGAGGGCACACTGAAGATAGGGCTTTTTACTTTTATTATGGGTCAATTAAGGAACTTCTCTGGGATAAGAAACTTTGCCTGATCTGCCGCTGTTCTAATAGAAATGCAAGATTGTGTGCGGCATCGCTACAGATAACAATGTCACCTAGCAACTTGCGTTTATTTTCAGCTTGAAATGTCATCCAAATGTATGTTATTACCAAAGAGAAAAAAACACATTCAATTATCGCAAATGAAAAAAAATATTTAAGTAAATTATGACAGAAACAACTTGGTCAGCACGTCCGATGTTTTTCGTAATGAAGAATTAAATAGTATTAGAACTGTAAAAGCTATATTTCATGTCTATCTCAAATCTGGGGGCACAGTTAGATCATGTTTATGAAATTATAGCACTCGTTTCTGTGTAGACTGGGCGGCAGGTGCGTCAGATGAGAGGCATTTGACTCTTGGTTCACTTTTATTAATACAACATTTCGGTACCTGAGGAATTAAATAATAAATTAAATAAATGTATTAATAAAAGTGAACCAAACGTGAGACAGTGAGCGGGAGTCTTCTTATAACCTATGAATTTATTATACAAATCTTACATACAGTTCCCACAAATTCAAGCATATATCGTGCTTGGAAAAATGCCATCACCTAAAGCTAAGAGGATTTTTTTTTTTTTCATACTAACGCTTGTATCAGTTTGATGCATCCCTAGCGTACTTCGGTGTACTTTACCTAGATTTCATTGAAGTATCAAAAGTTCCTACACACGCTGCATTTGTATTGGTCTTTCCTGGTCTTTTGACCCCAATTTGCCCGACTGTCTCTCACGGCTCCGGGTTTATCTATCGCCCCCGTCAGCTCCGCCCGTCCTCCTTCCCTCTCCGAAGCAAAGCGTAGGTCTGGCAGCTCCGGTCTCTCCATGCAGGTTGTTTCAGTCATTAGCTGACATGTTGATACCATCGCAGACACCTGTTCGCTCCCTCTATTTCTCCTCCTTCTCATCCCCCTCTCGCCTGCCTCTCCTCTTGCGTCTTATCAGTCCAGCAAGTCTACAGAGAGCAAATTAGACCTGCTAAATTAAGCCACACACACACACATACAAGGATGGCGAAATCGTGGACCAAAACTCACCAAGAGCTTTGAAAAATAGCGATTAAATAAAGCGATAGGAGTTGGATTGTGTTGCGGATGTATACGCGTGATTATTTGACCAGAGGAGATATAGTGCATGATGAGAAGAGGATCTGAGGGCTGTAGATAAGAAGAGGGGTGTTTGTACTTTAAACCAGGCATGAGAAATAATGAGCAGAATGCAACTGAGTACTGTACTTAACCCAGCTATGTGGGGCATTCTGAAGAAGACCCAATATACCAGCGTTGGCAAGTGCATGTACAAGTTTGAATATACGGAATATATGGTTAAAACGCATGCGGACTGGATTGGGATTTCGATACAAATCCGATACTACGGTGATCATTAAACACATTAAATCATAGTACTTTCTTTTACATTTCCACGTGGTCTTATATCTGAGTAATCCCTCAGTCGTCCAGGTAGGTTCCATAGTGGTCCATGGGTGTACACTAGTCTATATGTTCTTATACTTGTTCTGACACAGCTCAAGATCTAAAACTATTGAGGAAAAGTTCAGTTCTGTCCTGTGAATGTGACTTTTTTACTAACAAAACGTGCTCAAATGAGTCTCTATCTGATTTTCGATACTTTTGACAACCCTAATTGGGACTCAATGTAAATAATTTGTTCAACTTTAAAAAACTGTTATATTAGTAAATACATACATTAACTTTTCTGATAGGTATCCTGCTCGTCTCCATAGTGATGTTATTGCTTTGCCTGAAATGTTACACACTATGGCAGCCATGCCCAAACTGTGGCCCAGGGGTTAAATGCGGCCCTCAGACCAATTTTTCATGGCCCTCAAGCTTCCACGTAAATTGGCCAATATTACTTTAAACAGTATTTTTTTTACTGTACATTTCCTGCCCATATCAAATATTTAATGTGCCCCATTGAGGACGTAAGTATGAATAAAGGTCTTGTGGTTCAGTCTAACTTGTAATAATTACGCAGATTTGAAGTATTCACTGTACTGTCAACCAGTCTATGGCCCTCAATCGGTTCAGTTTTGTATAGGGCCCTTAATGAGAAAAGTTTGGGCACCCCTGCACTATGGCATTATGGGTGCGTTCACACTTGCACAATCGCAGCATCGAACCTGGGGCTCAACTGGATTAAAGTGAAACTAAATCTGTACTAGAGCTTGACTAAACCAGGACTAGAACAGAACCAGACCAAATCTTCCTATGGACTCAAACTTGGCTAAAAAAAAAAATCCTCAATGTGTCTGTCAATCATGCTTTTTCCTCAAATATATTGCTCAAAAACATGCATTCTCGTGGTGCGCGGGGTCACCTCTCTATAGATCTGACCCGTAACTTGGCCTGGTGGCACCATCTCCATAGAAATAGATATGTTTATTGCTCTAACTGTAGATACAAGCAGGTGGCTGACCCTTTGATTTATTAAAGGTCAAATAAACAATTCCTCAACAGACTGCAAAGGGAATGCATCTATCTACAGCTTGTGGCCACTTTGACCCCTGCATTCGTACACAAAGCTACAAAAAAATCTGTTGAGTTTTCAGCGTTCAGTACAGCTAACATTGATACTACTAATAAATAAATGCAATCTTACCCTGAATGTGTTCTCCAAGACCCTATAGAATAAACCATAAACTATGACGTAACAGTTCTGCTGCGGTTAATCTCGTTTGGTCTTAAAATCAATGCATTTCTCTTGGTCTAACATGTTCATACGTCTGTACATATTACGCCGAGCAAGAGGTTTAAAGACTAGCTGTGGACCACTGGATGCACGTTTGTAATGGTTCCTGCTCTAAATCAACTTGTAAATGAATAGATGTGACAGAAGCTCTTACTGCAGTATGAAGGCCGCCTAAAGAGCGATGGGCCAATCAACCGCTCCAAATTAAGTCCGTTGAGTTGTTGTGGGCTACAATTTCCTACGGGGCCCGTCTAAATACCTGCGAATAAACTTAGGGCTGTGCTAGGGACCTTTTCGATAGAGCGGCTGTCTAGAAAAGTAAGCACTGATCCCTTAAAGAACTGAAATGTTATGGGGGTGAAGTATTGCTGGGGGTGACAAACAAGGGGAAGATGGGTAACACTTAGTAGTAACTAGCTCTAACTACTAACTAGTAATAAAGTATGAAGAAAGAGTTAATTAAGGTTAAGGAACAAATGACTCTAACTCCTGATACTAACCCTTTAATATAAGTTGTTACTACGCTTTAATTAAAACCCTAACCATAACTTATTATCTCTGAGATATTCTTGATAAACTATTTGCTCATTATTGAACATTTGTTGGGTTTTGACAATTCCTGTGTAATAGCGGAAGCATATTTCACAAAAAAAAAAATCCAGGGAATTATTATTAGATAAAAACATTCAGGCGAAATGGAATGTAAAACTTTTTTGGAGTTCCAACTGGTCCCGATTCCTCCCAGAATGGTTGATTTGACTGAAAGTAAGTAGGTTTCATCTTTCCAATAATGCGTGACATGTCCATGAGCTTCATAATTCATTTCTTTTTGTCCACCACCTGATAAAAGTGGACTAAGAATAAGTACGCAGGTGCCCTCTGACTCTTAAGAAGTTTCCTTATGTGTAACCAAAATGCTATGGCTTGGCTTTATTTTTTTCTCATTTTGAAATATTTTCTCATTACTATATCTATAGTTGTTTTGGGGCAAATGGACAATATTGTGGCTATATTGTTCTATTTAAGTGAGGTTATATACCCAACATAGTCCAATATATACCCTTTGTTTGGTTTCCCAGCCCCTATAAGCAGTTCTATGTACGGGAGTGAGGTTATATACCCAATATAGTATCCAATATATACCTTTTGTTTGGTTTCTAAGCCCCTATAAGCAGCTCTATGTAAGCGAGTGAAGTTTTATACCCAATATAATCCAATATATACCCCTTGTTTGATTTCCCAGCCCCTATAAGCAGCTCTATTTAAGTGAGTGCACTAGTGACTAGGTCTACAGCAGATGCCATTATAACATTCTGCCATATGTTTTCTATACATGTGCGCTCTGATCCTAACCTCTTCAAATAAATGAAGGTTGACGTTTTAAAGCAATGGCATAATCTAATTCTTATTCAATGTCTGGCTTGACTGAATCCAACTGTGTATTGAAAACAGCTCCAGTATGAATCATATCAATGGAAATAGATTGTCAGAGCATGTCTGTCTGCCGCTCTGTCCCGCCCTTTATTACACTGCTTGTCTTTTCACAAAAACAAAAGACTGTTACGACTACATTTTGACTTAAAAGACGCACTGTGCAGCTTTCCCTGATGGAGTGTACATCCTCGAATATGTTATTGCTTTTCCTCCACAGTACGGCATTAACCTTATCCAAGTTACAGGTCAGATCTGTGGAGAACAGTCAGAATCAAACCACCTGTAGTTGAAAACCGTAACATTCCAAGCAAAGCAATATCGCTATCGTCATGGAGACAAGCAGGTGGTAGACCCCCAATTATAAAAGTTGTGCACTTTTAAATGGCGTTATGGATTTTCAGAAGACATAAAAACTACAAAACATAACTGTCATCTCCACTGGAAAGCTATTATCGAAGGACCTAACTCTTGCACTATGTTACATCGTGATCCAAATACTATAGTAGCTCCTCATTTAGTTTTATTTCCCCGGTTTCATCTTAAGGGATGAATGATACGTCTTAAAATCAGTATCTGTCTTTCTTCAGTGTACTTTCAGACAGAATGACAAAGCTAATCTTCATATTGGTTCCTCTGACAGCCTTAGGAGAAGACTCGCATGCCTCCTCGTCTCCTCCTTCCTCGTATCCTCTCTCCTCCTTCCTCGTCTCCTCTACTGTCAAGTGGACACGTGAGAACAACACCTTTGGCTAATACATTTTGGCATTTCCTGACAGCGTTGCCAGATTCAACCTTTTTTCCCGTATTCTCTTATCTCCCTGGATTTCTTTGTTATGCTAAGTTTTGCACCTTTGGGTATTCCCCTGCAACCTATTAAAAATACATCACCTGTCATCAAATATAAGAAGAAGGATTTATAGATTTATATAGTGTTAAATAACTCTGATGTTTTATATTTTAGATTCATAATCCTCAAAGTAGCTACCCTTTACTTTGCTGACATCGCCGTAAACCCTTCGTGATGAGGTCTCCTGAAATGGTTTTCACTTCACAGGTGCCTTGTCAGGGTTCAGTGATCAAAGTAAAGAATTTGGAGAATCTTAAATATAAAACATTCATTGGGTTCACTCATAGTTTTGATGTCTTCAGTGAGAATCTACAATGTAATTAGGGCTACAAGGAAAGGGGTAAAAAACACAGCTGGTGTGTCTGTAAAAACTCCAGAGAATTTTCAGACACTTTGAAATTCCGGTCTATTTCAAACCTACAAACACACAAACAGGTTCACCCAAAGGACAAAACTCCAAGCCGCAAACAAAGTCATGTAGTTTACTCCATTCAGTGTGGTGAAGAGTGCAGTGAGCGGTACAATGGAGAAACAGCCACTCCACCGTCGCAAAAGAGCTCCTCGGGACCACAATCTGCCGTACATCTCCATCTCAAAGCCACTAACCACTCCTTTGAAAATAGTCAGGTGCAGATATTAGCCAGAGAAAAGAAATGTTTTTTTGGATTTAACTTCAGCTTTTACTTAGGGCAACAAGATTAATCGCAATCGAATCAAAATCCAATTTGAATCGCAAATCTGCACGAAAACCGCTAGCACTATAGCTTAGATTGGTACAAACGCGTTCTGAAATGTGATTCTTTGTTTTAGCTCGTCAGTTCATCGACATATGTATAAAATGGGAACTTTGACCATTTGAATATTATGTAAATAGTCATTAGTGAGGGCGACGGTGGCTCAATTGGTAGAGCGTTTGTCCACCGATCCGCTCTCGACATAAACCTTATTGGTGGAGCAGTCAGATCCACTAACCCACAGGTTGGCGGTGCAATTCCAGCTCCCACAGATGAATGCTGTTGTTGTGTCTTCGGGCAAGACACTTAACCCACCTCGACCCCCAGTATCTGCCTACACTGGTGTATGAATGTGTGTGTGAATGGGTGAGTGGTTTCTTCTTGATGCGCTTTGAGTACCTTGATGATGGAAAAGCACGATATAAAAAAAAAAACTGTAGCATCAAATTAAAAGTAAAGTAAAATGTAAAAAAAATATGTATAATTTCCTAAACCATGGGTGGGGTACAGAGCGAGGTCTTACCAGTATGGAGTAGTGGATCTTGAAGCCTGGTTTAGCCACAAAGTAGTCGTTGGACTTGAAGGTGACTCGCAGGACGTTGTTCTTGGAGTTGAGGCTGGACGGAGCTCTGAGTCCGCACCAGCGCCCCCAGATGATGGAGGCTGTCCTGGCCAGGTCTTCCACCTCCACGTAGTCATTACTGGAGCGACACACAAGGGGGAAAATGTTAGGGGTTAGTTATACGATAGCGATTCTGCGCAAAAGGGCATCTCCAACAAGGACATAAAGCGCGTTGGCCGAGCATGTAGTGACGTAATGCAGGTAGCAGAGAGTAAATACTATGTAGTATTTTGGTGTCTCTAAAATCAATGGGCAATACTGATGCGGCATTTGTGAAAGAGTCGGCTCTTTTGAACGATTCCTTAACGTGAGCAGTTGGATTCTTTTGTAATTTGATGGCATTTTTTTTTTTACTGATTAACACTAAACTAACACAAAAATCAGTAGAGGAAAAAAAAAACCTTATTTGACATCATAATAACGGTTAGTTTTAATATTTTTTATGATTGTTTTACTTTGATTATGCATAATTTGAAAGGGTAAACACTCTCCCACTCTCAGTTTGAACCAGGTTAAACACAATTAAGCCTCGGTCGTTTCTCTCGGTGATTAGTTTCTAGATAAATTGAGTTCTCACATCGGCTTCTGTCATATAAACAAATAGGCTCTTCGAAGTGAATGGATCCCCAAAAGATTCGGGTCCTATAAAAGAGCCGAAAGTCACGTCACTAGCGGATGATGCAAGTTTTCTTCGATGCAGTTCTTCAAAACGGCATTCACGATATTCTGTATATTTTAATCGACGGCCCATGCGACTAACTACTAACATGTGCAATGGAAACTTCATTTTCAAACTTTTGTGTAATATTTGTCTTGCTTTATGTCCCACTATAGATACTGACCTCCGATACCTGCCTCATTCTCACTGTTTTGTTGGACTAACCAAAAAAAACGTCATATCAATGCTCGCTAATGATGTTTTCTGACATACTCAAACCTTTACCAGGCTTAAGGAGCCGTTTGCTTTAATTGGACTCTAAATGTACCCAAGGCTGGTCTGGTGTTTACACATTTTGCACATCATTAAAACACAATGTCCTCAGTTAATGTTGACAGAGCCACAGAGAAGACAGTAAACAGGCAGCAGACATCATTTAAAAGCCTTCCACCAGCTGTAAGGGAATAAAACATGTATAAAAGTTATGTTTTACGCGTTATTTTCAGGATTCAAATGCAGTTATAAGTGGGACTAAACACTGACTTTTTTGTATTAAACTGTGTACAATGTGTTTTAATAGTTCTGTTCTGTAGCCATTTTCTTGCTATGACTGTAGCCTTAAAGTGGAACTAAATGCAATTTTTTTTTTTTTTTTTTTGCAAGTAATTGGTAACATCACACAAGACTGCCCTGATTACAGCGCAGTACACTGTGTTTTAATAGCATTAGCGCTGTTCTGTAGCCATTTTCTTGCTATTTTTGTGCCAACTAAGTAATTTGCAGATTACAGACTTAAAGTGGAAGGAACATTTTTTTCAAGTAGGTGGTGACATCACACAAGACTGCCTTGATTAGAGCGCATTGTTTCTGATTACAAACACCACCTCGCAGCAGGGGCAGGGATTGAAGCATGGACAAAAGTTATGTTTTACATGTTATTTATAAGCAGAATTTCAGGATTCAGTTATAAGTGGGACTAAACACTGACTTTTTTGTGCTAAACTGTGTGCAACGTGTTTTAATAGCATTAGCTCAGTTCTGTGGATAATTTCTTGCTATTTTTGTACCATTGCAATTTATAGAATGAAGCCTTAAAGTGGAACTAAACGCGAAATCATTTTTCTCAAGTAGTTGGTGACATCACACAAGACTGCCCTGATTACAGTGAGGTAAAACAGCGAGCAAAAGCGCAGCCAATCAGAATGCAGCTTACTTCGGTCTTATTTTGCTGCTTTTACAGTATATTATTAGGGGAAAACACAACATTTATACAATTAAAAAGTAACAATACATATTTTTTGGCCTTTAGCTGGCTAGGTCTAACCCAAAACTAAACCAGGACTAACCCAGGACGACAACAGGACCAAAAAAATTCTACATCAGGATCAAACCAGGACAAGTTGAAAGCACCCACATTCCTAACTTTTAAGTTGCAGTCATGAAAATGTAAAATAGATATTGACACGCCAACAAGGGCATCCAATTCTATTAATACTGAAAACCCAAGTCTGTCTCATTTTAATTGAAGTCCAAGTATCATACACTTGCGGTATACCAAACTAATGAGCACCATTTGAAGCAGTGGCCAGATCTGTGGATCTGTCTCCCACTCACACCTCTACCTCCTGCTGCTCCTCTCTTCTACAAAGTGCTTACAAAGACGCCACAGTTGCAAACGTCTATTTTCTATCCCCCTCAACCCTCAAGGACAAACTTCTTCTGATTCTCGCCAAGAAGCAAACTCCGAGCATCCGTCTCTGTGGAAGTGAATCCTCCCCTTTGTGTTCATGTGCCTGGTTCGGCTGTTATTTCATTGTGATGTGAGCTAATGGGCTGCGGTATACACTGTAGCTTAACTAAAAATGAATATGCACCAAAATAAACACTAATACTTCTGCCAAGTACTGCCACTGCTTGTTTCAGAGTGCAAAATACTGTATGTGCTTATTGTTCCAAAGTAATATGCTACTTTAATAAATACTAGCACTGAGCATTGAGCACTGTAATGTTGGAGGAGCTATAGTTAGTAAAACTGAGGCAAAAAAAGAAAGAAAGTATATGACAAGCTGTTAATGCCACCTGGTTAACTTACAGGTCAGATCTGTGCAGACCCTTAACCAGAAAAGTCCCATAGTGCCCCTTTAAAGCAGAATTGGTTTGGTCCAGTTCTAGTCCTGGTTTAGCCCCTTATTAACATCTTTCGTCTGAATCCTTTTGTCTGTTACCTGCAAACTCCTCTGGTCGGCCCCTCTAAACCGAACTTTTTGTCAAACACCAGGTGGATGCGGCTCCCCGGCGGAGACATCAGTTTCCATGACAACAGCAGGTTGCGAGGGTAGGCTTCGGGATAGCGTGGGCTGTGGATGACTCCGGCGAGCTGTGTCACGTTGATGCTCTCCTCTCTGCGGTACAAGTCTGTGGTGAGGTGATGTCTGTTAGTGGCCACAAAGTTAGTCCAGACAAATAAGTGAATTAAGATGTACCAAAAACTAGTAGAGCGTTGAGTTCTTATGTAGGTAAAGGAACTAAAATAGACTGTATATATTTACATAGTGATTACGAGAGTTTATTTGAGGGGAGCTAACCACACTATATAACACATGTACATACTGAATCCAAATCTACGCCATAGTTGGAAGGAGCATTTTGATTAGCAGTGCTCTACTCTCTCTACCTTTGAATCGCACTTAAAGGTAAAACACCACTGGAATCTGAATTGAAAACATAATTTGACTTGTGGAGTGGAAATCTGCTTCTGCCAAAATGTGTAAGCCATTGGATTAATGTAGCCCTCTGATTTTCCTGTCTGTTTGGTGTTTCTGCCTAGTAACTGCAAAGGCTTAATGGAAAAAAAATGAAATCACTGTTTACTATTGACAGTTAAATTCAGGCTTGGTATATACAGTTATCGTCCATTTGAAGCAAGATATATCGCTACAGAGAAATATCACGATACACGATAATACAGAAATTACTTTATAGCCCTGACACAATAACAATTAAACCAGGTTAATTCTTAGTAAACCATTTTGAAATACACAGTCAACAACAGAATGAAGTTACTTATTCAGCCCTCTACTGCTCAAACCTTATCATTTTACAACTTAACAAAAAACTCCCCGTAGTTGCAAAAAAAAGAAGTGCAAAATAAATACATATTGAGCACAAAAATGTATTGTTCCAGCTATTATATATTGCACGATAAGTGGATGTAGTACTTGCTGTGACAAGCCCAATCACTACAGTCAATAAGCACATGGAGCGGTCAAAGTCGCTATGCGGAAAACTGAGGCGTATGGATTATTCATCATGTATAAAGAAAAAAAGTAGATACTTAAAGAGAGGGTATTTTACTTTTTATTTTACTATGGGATATTAAAGAGGGGGTATTACACTTATATGGGGTATTAAAGAGGGAGTATTTTACTTCGATGGGGTATTAAAAAAGGGTATTACACTTCTACGGGGCATTAAAGAGGGGGTATTTTACTTCTATGGGGTATTAAAGAGAGGGTCTTTTACTTCTATGGGGTATTACACTTCTATGGGGTATTAAAGAGGGGTATTACACTTCTATGGGGTATTAAAGAGAGGGCATTTTACTTCTATGGGGTATTAAAGAGAGGGTATTTTACTTCTATGGGGTATTAAAGAGAGGGCATTTTACTTGTATGGGGTATTAAAGAGAGGGCATTTTACTTCTATGGAGTATTAAAGAGATGGTCTTTTACTTCTATGGGGTATTAAAGAGAGGGTCTTTTACTTCTATGGGGTATTACACTTTTATGGGGTATTAAAGAGGGGTATTACATTTCTATGGGGTATTAAAGAGAGGGTATTTTACTTCTATGGGGTATTAAAGAGAGGGCATTTTACTTGTATGGGGTATTAAAGAGAGGGTCTTTTACTTCTATGGAGTATTAAAGAGATGGTCTTTTACTTCTATGGGTAAAAGAGAGGGTCTTTTACTTCTATGGGGTATTACAAGATGGGGTATTAAAAGAGGGTATTACACTTCTATGGGTATTAAAGAGAGGGCATTTTACTTCTATGGGGTATTAAAGAGAGGGCATTTTACTTCTATGGAGTATTAAAGAGATGGTCTTTTACTTCTATGGGGTATTAAAGAGAGGGTCTTTTACTTCTATGGGGTATTAAAGAGAGGGTCTTTTACTTCTATGGAGTATTACACTTTTATGGGGTATTAAAGAGGGGTATTACACTTCTATGGGGTATTAAAGAGAGGGCATTTTACTTCTATGGGGTATTAAAGAGAGGGTATTTTACTTCTATAGAGTATTAAAGAGAGGATCTTTTACTTCTATGAGTATTAAAGAGAGGGTCTTTTACTTCTATGGCGTATTAAAGAGAGGGTCTTTTACTTCTATGGGGTATTAAAGAGAGGGTCTTTTGAAAATTAGGGATGCACCAGTGTCAAATATTGTTGATGATACTGAAAAACCTACTGGATCGGATATCGGCTTCCAAATATCGGTTCTGTCGATATATATTCCTGGTTGAACATATACATAGATGTAATAAGACTATATACTGGTCAGAGTTGGCCCAGAAAGTCTCATAATGTTTGAACTTTTATTGTATTTTATTGAAAATGTCATATTCACCAAAAACAACAGATTAACAGGTTTAATAAGTTTCACGTTTCAAGTTTCACAGATTTCACTAATGGAACTCTTACACATCACGTCAGGTTTGTGAAGTTGTAGTGTGTTGTTTTGTATCATGCTTTTGTATATTTATGGAAAATTGTGAAGTAGGTTTGCGGGTTGAACTCTGGACAGGATTGTACTGCAAAACCATAAAGAGGGTTTGAATAGGACCCAAGAGAGATCACTAGATTACTCAAACATGCATGGATGACATCTAAAACCTATTCTAGCATGTTTTTTCGGTCAATTTTGCATAATATCCCCTGTTTAGGTAAGTCACTGCATGTGGAAGAATAACAGGGTAGCAGAAGGAGTATGATATTTTAGAAGTTGTATTAGAAAAAACACCTCAGAACAATAAAAAAAATTTTGATTATTACTGTGGAAATGCACCTTTTTTTTCCATACAAAAAAATAAAACGCACAAACAATCCAGTCTCCACCAAATCTCTCAATGCAGTTTCTTATGCTTTAGACTAGAGTTGCAGTATATCCAACATCAGAATTTCTTGATCCAAAATGGCGTCCACATTCAGACTTTTGAACAAAACCACTTAATGCAAACAACCAGCTGTTTACATTCATAGCATAGCAAGCTAACAAAAATCAGACCGTGAAATGGCTGGCCAGGCTAGCAAACGTTGCCTAAACTATGACAAAGTCTTATTTACTTGAGTATCTTAGAGTTGCTAAATTGCGCGGCGGCTCACACACTGAAGGTCAGGCTGTGCTGAAGTAGGCTGACAGAGCTGTATTTTGTGAGCGCTGGCTGCTTTTTGTGGGAAAGCTGAATGCATAATCAAGGCTTCACAGTTTCCCTGGGGACGCGCTGCTGATGAGGAGGAGGTTTGGCCTTTCCCTCCACCTCTTTACTGCACAGCCCTCTCTCCTCCCACTGCCATCCCATCCTGTCTATCCTCTCATTACAGCAGTCTGCCTTTAGTCACTCACTTTATGTTATGTGCTCATTTTTTTTTTTTTTAAATATACCACCACTGATCAGATAACTTTGCCCACTATGTGTCCCTATGTGTCATGGACATAGCTAACGCACTAGCCACCAAGTGCTCATGGACGCGCTTATGGCTCCATTTCACTTTACATTGAAAAACGGTCTCTCTGTAACTGCTGCAGTGAACCTCGTCATTTTGGTCTTAAAATGTTCGTATTAATCAGCGCTACATGATCCTGGTATTTTTATTTCGCTATTGTGTCCGTAAATCAAGATTTGAACATGAATAATAGGCAAATCAGGCGACTTCTTTCCCTGAGGTCGCTCCCGCTAGCGTTAGCAACAGGTGTGAATGACAGCGTTGCCAAGTGCCCGCTCCCTGCTAAACCAGCGCTGTGGGCGGGAAGGGCCGTCACCTTCTACAGCCTCGCTCCGGATTGGCTCTTTGGTTGCTATGATACTCGCGGGCAGAATTCCAAATATGGAAATTGGGTCCAAATTCTTTACTGCTAGCCTTGATGAGCTTCATTTGACTGGAGCTGAAAGCTATGGGTAATGGACGGGAAACGAAGGAGCTCACTGGTGACCCATCATTTTGTTTGTCTGAGGTGATAGAAACGTCATTTATTCCAAGTTTAGTGCTTCGCTCACTGATTCTGTGGAAATCTGCAATGTTTTTCAGTCTCTTGTGATATTATTCCCCTTTATTTTTTCCTCATATGCAGACACATTTGTTTTGATATAGGTGGATTAGCCATCTCTAATTGGCTAAACCACCTGTCAATCACGCCCATTTGAACCGACCAGACTCATATCTTCTTAAATTATTAAAAAAAAAAAACCCAAGTAAACGTGTGCTTGTCCCGACTGCGCATGCTAACTTGCGGCCCAATTTCCACTGCTCCAGACAATGACAGAAAATGACGGGTCAAATGCTGAGGACAAATTTCCCCTACACAGTTCCCACAACTCTCAGAGACCAGAGTGGAGTTCTGTTGTGACAGTAAAGCTAACAACAAATAGCATGCTAGCACGCACTTCCTGATTATCGGACAAAAACAGCATGCAGAGGACTTATTTTGACCTCAAGAGCTGCTTATAGAATATATTTACTGGGCTAAGACATATTTTGCTCGTATACAAAATAGTGTACAGTACTTTAACCTTTCCCCTCTTTGGTTGTTAGTCAAGTGTTGTTAAAACAAATCAATATTTAAAGAACATGTAGCAAATCACTGGCAGCATGTTAGAAATACTTCACTGGAGAAGTAGTATGTCTGTGTGTATAAAAGTGGGTGTTTTTGCGTCAAAGCTAAAGGCTAACATAAATTATCATAAAACCACAAATGAATAACTTTATACAGTTACAGTTAACGGCTAGTGTATTGTTTTTGTATGCAGATTAGTTTGGTTTGTTCAGTTTTAACATGAATAATTCTAATTCATTTAGGTTAGCATTAGCTTCAAGACAGAATTACCACCTCATATAAACACAGGTTTCCTTGAGTGAAGTATTTACATCGTATAAGGTTTGCGACATGTTGCTAGGGATAATCAAATTTAATGTTCTTTAAATCCTGATTAATTTTAGATCTGTCTGTACTTTGAAACTACCAGAACTAGCTAGGTGGTAATGTGAAAAGGCTGATTTTCTTGTGTGCTTATGTCATAAACATATCTATAAATAGACATAGCTAACCAGCTAACGAGCATAGGCACACTTCCAGCTCCATTGACTCTGGCTCCAATTCACTTTACATTGGAAAACTGTCAGCCCTTTCTCTGTAACCTAAAATGTTTGTATGAACCCGTTCTACATGATCCTGGTATTTTTATTTTGCTATTTTGTCCTTAAATCGAGATATGAACATTAATAGCAGACAAATCAGGTGTTTTCTTTCCCTGAGGTCACTCTCATTATCATTAGCAACAGGTTTGATTGACAGCGTTGCTAAGTGCCCCTCCCTGCTAAACCAGCGGTGCAGGCAGGAAGGGGCGTGGCTCTGCTTCGGATGGGCTCTTTGGTTGCTATGATACTCACAGTCGTAATTCCCAATATGCAACTTGGCTCCAAATTCTCCAATACAACTGCTAACCTCGACGAGCTACACTTGACTGGAGCCGTCACGCTTTACTCAATTCTGAAACCGGATACACATGCCTCTTAACACTGTTATCCCGCTCTGATTAGTCTGGACTTTTATTGCCTGGGATCCAGAACACACATTTCGCCAATACTTTACGAAGATGTGAGTCCAAGTGCAGATGGGTGTGACTGACAGGTGCATTAGCCAATCAGGGACACACATGGTCAGTCTGTATCAAAACAATTATGGCTGCTTAAAAATGGAATAAACAGATCTGATCGCACAATTGTGTTTGGTTCTAGATCGAGAAGCGATGGAGCGAATGCTGACTGGACTAAGATATAAATATATATAAAATACAGAGAGATATCATTGTTTACCATACTAGACCATACCACACTGTCTTCCCCTCTTGGCTATAATGCATGGGGGGAAAAAAAAAACAAAAAAAAAACAGGTGGCTACAATTGCACCTGTTCAATTGGACCAAACCAGCCCACACATGCGTCACCTGCCACTTTCTTCCATGGAACACTTGCGATGGAAACAGACAAACCCAGGCAGACACAAAGCATCTCACATGCGCTACAATTTTGGAGATGCCTCAACCAAGTCATTTTGCCATCACAATTTCCCCCCCCTGTCAAACTCACTTAAATCATTCCACACTGTTGAAATGACTCTTCTAAAACATCAGATTTGAGACGAAAATGTCCCAAATTCAACCCAATGTGTTACTATGTGTTACTATCTATGACGATACTTTCACTTTAACGATGCTTGAGTGATATGATGAGGGCTAATATGTGCTCAAGTGTAGGGGGTAAGTGTCGTAGGGCTGAAATAGACTTGTTCCACTCTGCTGATCACGGAGCTGGCTATGTAGGTTCATTGGCTTAAAAAAAATGCGCTTTTGTCAGTGTCAGGAACTTTCACCCAAAAAGCCCAGGGGAACACTTTTAGCGCTTGCATAGGATTGATATAGCTCGAGTAGTCATCAAAATTGTAAATGGAGTTCAGTGCAGTTCAGTACGCGCACGCCGGCTTGTGAGAACTTGCTAATTTTGCTGCTGTTCCTTCAAATTTTCTGTCCGTAGATACTGTTTTTAACATTTTGAGCTGACTTTATCACAGCATAATAACTGTACATTTAATACACTGTAACTACTTTATGTAACAGACTCTGTAACAGCCTGTAATAAATTAAAACAATATATTTTTTAAAGGAAACAATGCACATCCAACAGTGTACATGTGCCTGAATTAGCTGATTTGAGACGGTTGTCAAGAGTAACGCCATTGGCAGAAGTCAACATGTGAACGGCCAAAAAATTACCGTATTTTCCTGACAATACATCGCTCCGGAGTATAAGATATTAGACGGTTAATCTGATAACTAAAGCATGAAAAACAACCTAACAAGCGTACTCTCGATCTCACTCCAAATCACTAAATCCATCGAATTCTTCATCCTCGGTGTCGCTTCTGAACGACAAAAAAGTACGACTTATAGCCCGGAAAATACGGTAATACAAGTAAAATTGCACACTAAGAACAGCAAGGGTATGTATTTTATTGACAGGCTATAGATTAAGTCTCAAATTTTCCTTTAGCGAACTTTGACCGCCACTTTTGGAACAGACGGATCTGTTTACACACAGAATTGAAACATAGTGAAACCTTTTCCCTAACGCCGTCCCTAAGTAATATATATCAAGAGCCGTTCTCAGGCAGAGGAGAGGTGCAAATGAATGTATATTTATGCCAGCTCCAGGTGATAATGTGACTGCTACAGGCTTCCATTTGAATCCTGCAAGAGCAAAAAGTCCCACGGAGCAGAGAGGACAGGGAGGTCTTTTGGGTTTTCCGAGTCACAGGGCTGACCTTAACATAAATCATGCAACGATGTCAATGGGACAATGAACATGCAAATAAGTTTTAACCAAAAGAGGAACGAGAACTATGCAGTACAGTCAGAAAGTGGGAGTTATAGTTTATATTTCTGATGATGATAGTGATAAAAAAAAAATGTAAAAGTTCTTATTCATCAATAAAAGAAGAAAACTATTGCAGTAACACCACTAATATATTTTCCAAGTATATCTTAAAGATGCTGTGTGAAAAAAGAGCAAGTTCATATTAAACTAGCGGTGTCAAACTCAAAATTGCACAGGGCCAAAATTCAAAGCTGTGATTAAGTCGCGGGCCAAACGAAATATTTTATAGAAAAATTTCAACAACATCTGCAAGTTTTTCGAAAGGAGTGGATTAAATTTGAGTGAGTTTGAGGTAGCAGATGCTAATGCGAGTCAACAGAAGTGGCAGGGGCAAAGCATTCTGGGATTCACAGCATTTGAGGCGCATGTGCTATACTGGCGTGGCAGCCGGTGGGCAAGCTCTAATATATATTTGATGTGATCTCGCGGGCCAAATATATATATATAAATATATCAAGGGTCAAATTTGGCCCATGGGCCTGAGTTTGACATGTCTGTTGTAAACTGTTTGCAGCAGGCCAAATGTATTGCTCACTTACCTAATGCCTTATCAGTATCCAAATTATTCACCTTGATGAGTTTATAAATGCGTTTTATAAGTTTCAGAAGCTAGAGCTGAGTTTTGCCATCACACATTAGCATGCTAAGGGTGCACTTCCTGTTTCACTCCAAAACGCTCTACAATTAGATGCAAGGAAGCAGACATTGATTTCATTTTCAGAGCTATTCCACAATCTATCTGTACTGAGACAAAAGATAGAGGCTCAGTATTTCACTTGTGTACAATTTATCTGCAGTAGTGGGACGATATCTTGCCATTGTGACGTAATAAGGTAAAATTTGAGCTGTAGAGGGTTGAAGTTCAGTAATTTCAAAATGATCGTTTAATTAATTGCATGAAAAAATACGGTGCAGCCCTTTTAAAATGAATACATCCAACTCTTACTTTGAAGCCAGCAGATCAAGCATGCTTTAGCTCTCTTAACTCCAGTGATGTCAATAGTGTTGATGATATCAGTCTGAGTCACTTTCCTCCGTTTAAACTCACTTAAACACACCAACGCTATGTCTGACACCGGCAATTAGGCCTTCAGTCTGCCCCGACAGTTAGATAACCCTGACAATGTGCGCTAGGGCTGCAAAAGTGCACATCAAATCAAATGTAATTTCGATGTTTGAAATGAAGAAATGGTGTAAGTTTGCATAGATGTCTGTAATGTACTGTATGTGGGTACGTTATTAGTTCTCCCGCCTCCAGACTGCGCAGGGTGTGATGTTCTTCGTGGCTCTGCGATCTATTTCGGATCCAAGTGCCAATCATGGTGCTAAACGCTCGCAAACTACACGCTTCTGTGACCAAAATATAACTATAGAGATGCAGTAGTCGTGATGGAGAAGGAGCGCATGACTAACGGTAATAAAGTTTCTACAGTTTGTCTATTGAAACTTTAGCTGGTATCTATGGTTACGTGGTGCTGATGCTGTAAGGGAAGAAAAGTAAAGCACGAGTAGATGGAAGATGAGTGGAATTTTTGGTTTACAAAATAGTTCAAACTAAAACGGGTACCTGGATCATGGTTCAAAATCAGATAGAAGCGCTTTAGGCAGCAGTGGATGAAGTACTCAATTTTGTAATATAAGTAAAAGTACAGATACAGAGGCAAAAAGCTACTCAAGTAAAAGTATCACATAAAAAATCGATTTAAGTACAAGCATTAAAGTACCTGTTTGAAAATATACTTTAAGAGTAAAAAGTAACAGTATTTGACTAATCATTTGTTAGTGTTAAAGGTCTTGATATTGATCCGAAAATGATAAATATTTTGGTCAACTTAAAATTGTGCAAGTTATTTTTTTATTCTTATGTGTATTTTTTGTTTGCTCAAAGTCAAAGCTTAAACTCAAAAACTTTAGTCAGTACTTCTGAGTCAGTCCAGTTCAAATATGTAGTGGAGTAAAAAGTAAAGATACCTGCTCTCAAATGTAAAAGTAAAAGTAAAAAGTATCCACTGTAAAATGTACTTAAATAAAGTGCAGACATCTAATTCTACTTAAGTACTTTACTGCTTCTACTTTGTTACCTTCCACCACTGCTTTAGGGTAACTCTTTAGACCAGACATGGGCAAACTACGGCCCATGTGACCAAATGATATTAAAAGAAGTAAGGGTAAAACTTGTTCAATTTGAGTTTTACTGCTGTATTTATTTAACTGAAATTTAATAGGTTTAGACTGACTGATTCCTCCACAGGTATAGCAGTTGGTATCTACTCTATATGTTGCTGATGCTATAAAGAATGAAAGTAAAGGGCGAGTTGATGGAAGATGAGTGAAAGTGTTGAATTACAAAACACACACCCATACATTATGCTAATTTCAAAGTACAGGGCTTGCAGATTTTGCCGACTCTGCAGTTAGCCAAGGCCCTCAACACATGCATCTTAATGAGCTCACTGGACCAGAGAAGTTAATGAAGGGAGATGTAACAGTAGTGTTCCTAATAAATACCTAACCTCTGAGTTTACCTAAAGCAGCTCGATAAACATCACTTCTGTCCTGGGAAGTAAACTTACACTTTACTCAGTACAGTTTGTTATAAAAGTAGCTATTTGTGAAAAACTGAGCACTTCATCCATCACTGCTGAAATAAATGAACAGATAAAAGTAATGAAAAGTAAAAGTATCACATGAAATATGTAGTGGGGTAGAAAGTACAGATACCTGCTCTCAAATGTAGTGAAGTAAAAGTAAAAAGTACCCAGTGTAAAATGCACTTAAGTAACGTACAGCTACCTAAAACTTCTACTTAAGCACAGTACTTTTACTACTTTTTCTTCATTACCTTCCACCACTGGATTAAGGTAACTCTTTATACCGACAGTTATCCCATGATTCCTCCACAGTCCTTCCCACAGGGCAGTGCTGTAACAACCTAAACCTGCTTCACTCGCTCGGATTTTGAACAGCTCAGAAACACATAATACTTTCAATTTAAGCTGAGGAGCTCTCGGAGGAACCATTCTGTGTCACTCTTGTTCTGTCATAGCCCCAGCTTCGGTACGTCTTTACAACGCACAGATGGCGGATCGGAGTTTTTGCTGTGAAACCCATCTACCAGTGCCTCTTTTGTACATAGTTACAATGTACAGACAGGTCGCTTCTAAATTATTTTCACTATCTATCTAAATGTCGAAATAGCAAAACAGATTTCTTTTACACCTTTTTACTGTTATGATATATACCCACAGACAATTCCACGCACTATGACTAACATGGCTATACTTAGATTTACCCTCTGCGCTTTAGTTTGTTTTGCAGAATTCATTGTTCTGGACTCTACCTGAATGACTAAGGGATTACACCATATATGTCAAACTCAGGCCCGGGGACCAAATCTGGCTCGCATTGTAATTATATTTGGCCCGTGAGATCATATCAAATGTGCATTAGAGCTGGCCCGCTGGTATATAGAGCATGCACCACTAATACTACGAATCCCAGAATGCTTTGCTAGTACGCTAGTGAGCAGTCGAGACCAATGCACAGAGTAAATCAGAGTGTAAATTGAGCAAATTGAGCTTGAATATGTTTTCTTTATGCTCTCCTAGGCATGTTAATATCTTGAAAATCGAAATTTTCCGTGAACAAAATTATTATTATTATTATTATTTTTTTTTGGCTTGTGAAAAAAAAAAAAAAAACTTTAAAAAGGAACTTGAAAGGCTACAGAGAGAGACAATTTATTTCATTTATTTAAATAAGAAGTGATTACTACTGATGTGTCTTTTATTTCAGATTTAATTTCTCATATGTTTGTAATATCAAACTCAAGCTGTTCCAGATTTTGTGTTTAAGCAAAACTAAAGTTTGTTTCCATATGAAAAAGTTAAACGTTACATATCAGGTACAGTCAATTTTTCAGTAAATATTGAATTTGGCCCATGAATTTGTCTCAATTTAAAATTCTGACCCACTGTGAATTTGAGTTTGACACCCCTGGATTACACAGATACATTCTCTTTTTAATTTCAGTTTTAATTTTCAGTTTTGTTCAGATTCCGAACCAGCCTTCCATCTCCAGTTATCCGCTTGGCTGTTTGCACATCTGTATTTGGTCGGTGTTAAACACTGCCCATTAGCAGCACAAGCGCATTGGAAAAACATTGGCTCATGTCATTGGTTGTGTGTATCCTGCACATCTGGTAACATGCACATCTGTCGCTATAGCAAAAGCATTTCCACTTGTTAATATGGCCATCCACTCCCAGCATATACGCTCCCCTGAGAAATAAGCCACGTTTTCTCCATCTGGCTAAATGCTATTGCTCAAAGCCTTATGGGTGTTGAGGGATGTGGGTTTCTTGTCTTTAGCCAGTCTCTTATGACAAATCAGCTCTAAACATTGGCTCTTGAGTCGTGGTCACGGTTGCGCAGGCGTAGAGGCATGGAAAAGACACACATGATGGCCTTAGGGTGGAGGCTGCACGGCGGGGGTGGTCAGTATATGCCCTAGAATTATCCCTTCCCTTCACTCGTCCATACTCCTCCTCCTCCTGATCTCTCCATCCTGCACCAGGGCTCTTCTAATAGTCTAAAGATGTTACACTGGACTTTGCTGTTGGTTTGTTTAAAGGAGACATATTGTGCTTTTTAGGTAGTTCGTATTAAACTAGACCATATTAGATTGTCATTTAACATTTTTGTTCATTGAAAATAGTTCATATTAATTTAAAACAACATAAATCATCGAAACATCTATTGACTTCCTGTTTGGTGCAGAACGTAACTGCCTAGCATTTTCAGCGTGGCATTACACCATAGGGTTAGGGATTGGAATTGGCTTGGATGAGCAGCGAAAAAACGTCTTCTCTCCTACAACAATTTGTCCAGTTGACAGATTGTAAATTTCGTCTTTTGCTATGCATCAGACCTGGACGACTGAGGGATTAATTACACAGACATCTCTGGACCGAAAACAACCACATTATGGATATTATTTACCATATAGCTGTAAACTCTTAATACTTGAATTTTGCAAAAAGTCAATGGGAAAAGTGAAGTTGGTGGGACTGTTGAGCTCCATTAAGGTGTAGTTATTATAAAGAGTTATCAAGCTTTCAAATATTTTTTTTTTCCCCTCTTTTTTTCTATATTATAGTGGTGAATTTACATTGGATACCCTTCCTGACACTATTCTTCATTTATCCAGGCTTTGGGATGACCAGAGACCAAGAGTTGACAGCCTATAATACCCAAAGAGCCATTTGGACCCGGTTTCCACAGAAAAAAAAAAAAAAAATAAAAAAAAAAAACACTGGGAGATCGAAATATTTTTTGACATCTAAAATGAAGATAACACTGAATATATAGGTTTTTTTTTGTGTTTTTTTTTTTACCTTTACGCTTTGTATAAACAGCTATAGTGTGTTGAATTTGGCGAGATCCATATTTGGAATTTTGACCGCAAGTATCATAGCAACCAAAGAGCCAATCCGGAGCGAGGCTGTTGAAGGTAACGCCCCTTCCCGCCTGCACCGCCATTTAGCAGGGTGCGGCACTTACCACCTCTTCCTATTGCTAGCAGGAGCGACCTCGGGGAAAGAAAGCGCCGGTTTTGTCTCTTGTTAACGTTCATATCTTGATTTAGGGACAAAATGGTGAAATAAAAACACGAGGATCATGTAGAGCCGGTTAATCCGAACAGACTGCAGCAGTAACAGTGAGAGGGATAACAGTTTTTAAGCGCAAAGTGATCGCGCCCATGCTCACTTCCTTTTTGTGGCGACTAGCGGGTTAGCTATGTCCATTTATATAAACTGTCTATGAGGATGACGCAAGGGATTCATGCTTTGACTCATCTAAATCTCAAAGACGTATATGGAGAAACTGGTTATGAGTCATCGATGCTTATCAACAATATCGTCAAAGGAAAGACATTGTATTTATATTTATCTGAGCCTGCAGTGGTGATGAAGACCATAATGAAACCCTAAAGAGAAGATGAGACACACTTGTGGACTTGCTGTGTGGGAGTGTCCAGTACATTAGGCAGGCCGCAGACGCATTCATGTGAAAATCTCATCCATGCTTCAACCGCCGGGGCGTACAAAGCATGAATTATGAAAACTACGACGACTATAGAAAATTGACTATGCATTATTGTACATATAGGAACGCTCTGGATACTGTACATTTGCCCGCTGTATATCATAATGGCATGGCAAGTGACTGCGGCTTCTTGGTTGCCCTGGTAACGGTATAGAGGTGTTTTTAAAGTGCTTTTTCAAACTTGACTGGCAGATTTTGATGACTCATGACCAGCCTCCCACCTTCCACACATTCAGTACACCTCAATCACTTATCTGAAGCTTATTTGCAACTAATTCAGCCCAGTCAGGTGGGAACATGCTTTCCTACCGTGTGTGTGGGTTTGCTTCTCCACAGTACTGACCTGTAACTTGACGAGTGATGACCAGATGAGTTAAATGCTGTAAATACCGTGAAACAATCCAGGCAAAATGATAACATCTCCATGAAGGTCGACCAACAACTAGGGCTGAACGATTTCCGATTTGCGGTTAGATTTGCAATTTATGTTTTGAAATTAGGATTCTGTTCAACGGCGTCCAAAAAAATGAACTTTAAAACAGGTTTGTGCACCCTATGGCGTTACAGTTGTACCGCGTCACTATGGCGTCGCAGGTCTACCGTCAACCAGAAAAGTTAGAAGTTTAGTAGATACCTTCATCAAGCCCCTGCTAATTTACATGGGTTGAACAACTTCCATTAATTCCACAGTGTAACTTGACCTTTCAGGGTGCTTGTGTTCTGCTGTATGAGGCCACTTCTACACAATCCCCACCGCCGTAGGGAACTGTACCCTACCTCCTCCACTCCTCACTCTGCAGTATGTTCACATGTGTCCCACGGAGCTGCACACAGAGCCATGTCAGGGGTTACACAAACAATGGCCGACAAGAGCCAAACAGTCGGCCCTCAGCCCACTGGGTCTCTCAGTGGGGGGCGGAGAAAGATCAAATGTGTTCCATCCTTATTTCAGAATAGCACAGTTTGCAATGACAACAACTCATATCTTCAGTTTACACATTTTCTCTAGTCCGTGGGGGGCTGTTGTGGACTGCGAGGGAGTCTATGTAACCTGAGCAGAGGTTGGTATTACAACTTACTACACTACCACTACACTTATTTAAACCCTTAGCCCTTTAAGGACTGAGCACATTATAGCTCGCCTAGACTTTTATTCTATTCTTAGATGCAAAAGTCATGTTAAAGGAAGTATCAGCATGTACTTTTGCCTTTTTTCACACAACTATGTTTATTTTACACATTCATCCTTATTTTTCCTTTGACGCATCAAATAACTGACTGGGAGAATCTCGGCGGCACCTGCGCTCTGATTGGTCATTTTCGAGGGACAACATAAGCACATTACCGTAATGACAGTAACGTATTTAAAGAGCCCCACGCCTCTGCTTTGAGATGCCACTTGAATTTACATGATAGCGATGTTGGTTGTGGAGTTACCGTAATGGGAAGTCCTCGCCCAACAGATGCTATCGGCCGCTATACCATCCGGCGCTATAGGGTTAATATGTGGATGGTTTTTAAAAAGTAAAATTGTCAAAAATAGAGAAATATCCTTAATTTTAACCACTTTTCACCTTAATAGTGGGGATCCGTCACCTGCTTGCATTTCGCCTGGATTGTTGCATCACAGGCATAAATCCAAACTTCTTATCTGCAGTTTTCTGAGGTCAAACAAAAGCACGCCTCTGTTAGCATAGCGAACACATTCATTTGTTAATTTTCTCATTGTTCATTCCTGGTGCTGACAGCAAAGGGACATTGTTTTTTGAAGTTAAAAAATGTGAAATGCTTATCCCACGGTGAAAAAAACCATGTTTAAAAGGGAATTAAGGCCACAAGAATGTGTGTTCTTTAAAATGTTTCCCACAATCTTGACAAAAATCGAAAGATATATTGTGATCACGCCAGTCAGACTCAACAATCAGGTCATGCGTATGGCTTAAAAAATGTAGAATTGGCGAAATCATTCCTTATTTGACCAATTTTTGCTTTAAAAGGGTAACTTTTCTGGTTGGGAATCCATCATTTGCTTGTTCTCATTAAATCTTCGTGCAGTGCCTAAAACAGTCTGGTATTATACTGAATTAACTGAATTATTATGAAGACAGTGCGTACTACATCTTTAAAAATACAGCCTCCATATTATGCGTAATTAAGTTGTGAAATATGATTACATTTATTCTACCAATCAAGTCGACGGTATAATAAAAACAACAATAAAACAATTACAAACTGCAATGATATCATTCTCAAAACATTAAAAATAAACAAATTCTACCATTATTGCAACTTCTTGTTATATCCAACATTTTGAGAAATTTGGTTTTTAAATTGTTAATCGCTATGCCAACTGGCCCAACGTCTGAAATCCATAGCGTTCCATTGCTGGTAGTCATGATTTCAGTTACTCGAACAATTAGCTCGCTCCTCTAACTGAGATTTTCGGAAAGCACTTAACTGTAAAATTTATGGCACTTCTATTCAAATTTGATTGAGCTTGAGAAATATTATGAAATTATAGTGGCAATAACTGAAATTACAGATGCTGAAGCAGAGATGGAGTGAAACCACGGCCCGGAGAGTGTAGGAAAAAAGAAAGATCCAGCAAATCCCCAGATGCCTCGGAACATCAAACAGAGCAGAGGCAAAGAAGTCCACTCATGAATAACTCTGTGACCGTGCAGCGGGCTATGAACTTACTACCATGTGTCGAATGTTTGGACCGTTTTTTGATTATCTGGTTAACAATATAGATAATAGAGATGTGTTCAAGTTGCAGTATAATCTAAAGAACCAAATATTTAGCCTAGAAAGCACCATTAGATAAGCCAGGTCTATAACAGGACTATTCCAGGTCTAAAATTTGCCACATTAGTTCTAAACAAGGACTAAGTCGACAGAGGACAACGGTGCAGTTACGATTAAACACTTCAACTCCTCCTGCTAACTAGAGCCGCTAACTTGGGCAGTACCTGGAGGAGAAAAGAGGGGCGGGGTCTGGAGGTATAAGGGACACTGTGATTGGTCTAAAACAAGGGCGTCAAACACATTTTCATCGAAGGCCACGTCAGCAAAATGCCTGCCACCAAACGGCCAGACGTAAAATACATGTAACTACTTTTTTTAAAATGTTAAATAACTGTTTCTGTATTTATTACTTTTCAGGTTACAAATATTACATATGCTTTTGCAAAGATGTAAAAAAATATGGCTGTGTATCTGGGTGTCTTCTGATAAAATGACATTTTAAGACCATCATACCTTTTAATTTACCCTGTCGACGGCCGCATAAAATGATGTGGAGGGCAACATTTAGCCCACGAGCCTTGAGTTTGACACATGTGGTCTAAAAGCCACCCACATTTCAAACTCAGCCAGGTGTTTGTACTCAAAACACCTGGCTGTAATGAGGGCAGTCCTGCGTGATTTAACATAGTACTTGAAGCTGCAGTGGCCACTAGGGGCAGCACACACTTTTTGCCTGTTTTTGACCAGAAAGATGCAAATACCTAGTTTGTAGTAAACAGTACACAATACTGTTATTGCCAAAATAAAACAAGAAGAAATAATTAATGCAGCAAATAGTTAATTAAGAATGACTGAGGCTTATTTGTGTGGTTAGGGTTTGGATATTAATGAAGCAGCTGAACCATTCTTAATCAACTGCTTGTTCATTATGAGTTAAGTCTTTCTTCATGCTTTAATAAGGCTAATTAAGCTATGAGTAGTTGTTATAAAGTGTTAACTGAGAGTGCATCACACGTTCCTGTCTGTCTGGGGTGTAGGAAGTCTTGTAGTCCCTGCTTAGACTAGATAAGGTAAGAAAATGGATGGATGGATGGATGGAGTACACAACTTTGGAAGCAACATTATGTCATTTGACCTAAATGTAAGTGCTTTTTGATTTGGCGGGATGGAAAATTTTACATAAATACAATTTCACACTTCATTCATGGTCTACAAAATCACTAAGCCCTATACTGCATGCAACACATTTTCTTCTTTTGTCCCAGTATTAACATCTTTCCCAGTATCTCTCTATGGTCTTTTGGAGCATGTGATTAGCATTAGCATCCACTCTGCTTCAGTGAGTGGCTCTCGGGTCTCTATGACTCCGCACCTGTGGATGAGGCTGAATTATTCTAATGGCCAAAGGAAGAGGGGCGGACCGGCACTCTGCCATTTTTGAGATAATGCCTTTTATTTTTGGATATGATTGTATGATATTCCACAAAGAACACCATAACAATCCCATGATGCCTGTGGGAAGAGCGTGTACGGGAAGAGCGTGGTGTTTTGAAAGCGAGTTAGAAAAGGTAGGCTATTATTTGGCCTGCGATCTTGTTTCCATTAGTACTATAACTACTACTACTGCTACTACAACGTCTCCTACAGCTGACAACATGCAGCATATGTAAAATCATCCAGATACGTAGTCCTGTAGTCCCGTGTCCTAACCAAGCCTAGCTCATGATCTCTAGATGGGTTCAAAGTCGTGTCACTGTAGCGTCCACTTGCTCATGACAGGTTGCCCCAACAGCAAGGACAAATTTCCCTACCAGGAAAATAAAGTTTATCTCAGTAGGGTTAATGGGGTTTTGCTTCATTGATACTTGTTTTATTAATCCATCAATCTAAAATCTCTTTTCTGTTTTAGCATTTTCCCTGGATTGTTGCGTCACAGGTAAAAAATCCAACCTTCTCCTGTGTCGTTTTTAAGTCCATAACCATCACTGAACTTGTTCTGCATTCAAACTGTGTCCACATCAAGCGCACACCTCCATTAGCACAGCGGTCACGTTGCCTAATGGATTTATTTATTTATTTTCTCATTGTTCATTCCCGTTGCTGACAGCAGAGAGGCATCATTTTAAGTTAGAAAATGTGGAATACTTATCCAAAGCAGACCAAAAAAGGGAAGTACAGCCAGCAGAATGCATAATATGTTCTTTCAAATATTGCCAAAAATCATGAACGATGCAGACACACTGGAGAAAAAGAAAGATAGACTGCGATCAAAGCATTGGTCAAACATTAGCAACTAGGTCATTGTTACTTTGCAGATTGAATTTAAACGACTTCACAATTCGCACTATTACGATTTTCTAGTTCTTACAGTTATATCCAATTATGACTGTCGATTTACTCAATAATCTTGCCATTCCTACTGTGCTCAAGCTTATTACAGTCTCCGACACTGCGCCCGTGGTGTGCCAGCCCACTTAGCCTGCCGCTGTCCTCTGCCGTGATGCTCCTGGTTAACACCTCTGCCTTAGCTGCCTGAATAATGCACGCTCGGGCTGACTCAGCTCCAGCACAGGGCAGTGGAGATGCAGTCTGGCAGCTACAGCGCGGGCCTATATAAATGCACACATACACACACATGCACAGATATAAACACGCACACAAACACACACACAATCGCACAACTGAATGGAGAAGCAGCCACAGGGACCTGCTCTGGAGAGATACAGGCGAAATGCATAATCAATGTACATTAAAGCACAGCCCACACACCTGCCTATAGAACGCACGGGAACTCTGATTAGCAGCACTATAATGGAGCGTCATCAGTCACTGTGTGATCGGGGAAATTATGCAAAGTGCATTGGAAAAAAAAAAGAGTTTACTTTTATGATTAAAGTTAAAAGCAGACAGAAAGAAAATATTCTGAAGATTCAACCTGGTGGATCATTTTTGCACTATGTTAATGGATAATTATAACTTTTTCAAGCCTGTACACGGCACCAGTCGAATTGTCCAACAGTAACTGCTCAACACTTGGTTCCAGAATATTTCCCGTTCCTTTTTTTTTTTTTTTTATTAGGCGTATTAAAAAAATATTAATAAAGGTTTGAAAGTTTACTTAGGGCTAAACAGCTATATGATAACTGGCTTATTTAAAATCTGTTTCTGAAGCTTTCTAAAGAGCTAAGTGAATAACATGTTGTCAAATTTAAGTTTTTAAACTTTAGATATTTAAAATTGGAAAAAAAATCATGAAAAATGTATTTCCAGCACTGCTAAAACTGTACATATAACATTGAAGTACAGTGGTCCCTTGTTTATTGCAGGAGTTACGTTCTAAAAATAACCCGCAACAGGCGAAATCCGTGAAGTAGTCAGCTTTATTTTTTACAATTATTATTGTTTTAAGGCTGTAAAATCCCTCACCACACACTTTATACACTTTTCTCAGACAGGTATTAACATTTTCTCACATTTCTCTCTTGTTTAAACACTCTCAAAGTTCAAACCTTTGTAGATTAAATCCCCTTCCTTGATCATCGCTTTAAATGTGTTGTTCACGTGCCTCTGATCCAGCGGTATCTGTAAAGGCCTCTCCATGCACAGAAACGCTTTTAAGTCCAAACGTTTCTGAAATTTGTCAGTGCAGAACGTTTCATCAACATTGTGGGTTCTGTCGAGGAGAAAACTTGCGAACTTACAGCACTTTAGAGTCACACTGCGATTGAACATTTATGTAAATTTGGCTGAACAGAGGGACAACTGTGCAGCTTTTTCCAGTTTCAGTTGTATCTTATTTTGCCAATGCAGATAAAGGTGCTGATGATTTATTTTTTTATTTATAGGAATTTAACATTTTTCCAAACTTGCTAAGAACAGTAAACCTTGCGAGTAATTTGGAGGGAAAAAAAAAGAGTACGTCACATTTGAAAGAAATAATGATTGATTTACTGATTTAGGAATTTTAAATAAATCTCCATAAAGTGTTTTCCGTGTCTTAGGGGTTAAACTGGAGACAGTGGGACAGCTGGCCATTGGATGATGCCAACTCACAACTGCAAATGAAATGCCTCTTTATGAAAACGTGTGAGCTTTGATTGACAGCTGTGCCCATTTGCAGTCGTCAAGGAAATTGCACATCTTCTGAGCAAACGGTCTGATATTTTTATAACTTTTCTTTCATGCAGGAAATGAGTGGTAAGATTACATAATTGTAGGTGTGATATCCTTTGGCAGTGGTGTGGGTGACAAAATGGGCTTCATCTCATCAGAACTAGGCACATAATTACTACAGCCACAGAGCAGACGCTTGTCCTGTTTGTTGGTCGGTTTGTGAAGAGGTTTCGCAATAAATAATGGCTGGGTTTGGTTGCATTGGATGTAGGGCTATAGTCGATTAATCAGTCGATGGAGTCTTAAGCTCGCCCACACTACAGGGTCAGTTGCCAGATTTAGGCCCTGGTTTGCTTCTCTCTTCAACTTCAGAAAGGCGTGACCTGACTTTGGATCATCATCGTTTGCGATTTTCAAGCAGCTGCTCTCCTCATATGTGTGTCAGTATAAGACTGTAAGATCCTCTGCTGTGTCGTAACCACGAAACATCACTGACACTGCAGTAGGACAGTAAAACAGAGCGTTAGGGGCGGACGGAGTGACGGACACAGAGGCACAAGACACAAATGAACTGGAAATATATGGAAAAATAGCAAAAAGACAATGATTTCTTCAGTAGGATTACCAATAGTAAACAAAAAAACACTTCTGGTTTATCTATTGGTAGCTTTCTGTACAAAACATTTTCTGAGCTACATTTTAAGAAACAATAACTCTGTTGACTTGCATATAATCTATAAGTGCAATGCGCCGATCGTTTTAAACAGATGAGAATCTCAAAGGAAACACTAGACAAGAAACAGCAAACAGGAGTCCACTAGCTTTCACAACTTTTAGCTTGTACTGTGCAGTCTCTTCGCTGTATTCTTTGCGCTCGGCGGATCGTAAGATTTAAAATCTCATGTAATTCTCCTAGTGTCTCTGGTCTGCTCTTTTTGTTTTCAGTTTAAAACATAAAAATCCTGCAGTGTGTGGTGGGTTGACTACAATTTGTTTTAGTCGACTATTTTTTTTTTTATTTTTTTTTTTGAATATAAGGATTTATATGGGACAGCAGAAAGGAGGATTTATAGGATTTAAGTGAGTGGCTTTGCTGAAGATTTGTGTGTAGTTGTGTTTACTTTATATTGGGTATTATTGTGAGATACTTAAAACATTGTTAACATTACAAGACAGGTCTTGTACAAGGCTTATAAGACAGCACAGGCATCTGACTCATCCACTCCTGCACAAAGCACTTCCCTCTGCATGTTTTTCAAAACCAAACTCTGCATTTCTGCTAAAATAGGCTTAAGTACGTCTGTTGGCGTTGCCATGTTTGTTTTGGTTCGTTCAGCGTTGGCTTCTGCCCAAACCATAGTGCTGCCCAGTGATTGGTGTTTGATTGGTCAATCTCTCTATCACATGTAAAAGCTTCAGCCGGAGCTGAACAAAACAGATTCTCGAGAGGATGTGAACTCACAAAAATTGCAAGAATTCATCTCGCCTGCAGGCTAAACAAGTACATCTTCAGGGTTGAATAAAACCTTAATTTTCTGAAGCTGTTATATTAAAATAATTTCACCTTAGTTCATTTGTACTGGCAGAAAACTTTGTGCCAGTTTTTGTTTCTAGCAGATAGGCCCAGTACAGAGATATTAACCATAAACCAGGCCAACAAATCTGAATTTTGCCAGTTAAAAGTCGACCAACTGATTAACATAATGAATTATCACAGAATAGACCTGGATTTAGCCTGCACTAAATTACCACTCACACACTATCACACTTTAAGCAGGAGCTCCCACGATCACAGACATGCCCACATGTCCACCTGCTGATCTGCCAAAGGAAGTAACGGAAGAAAAGGTGTCAAAGGACAAGAAGTATCCATATAGAGGAGGCACATTCCTAAAAAGTGAGAGCAGATTGATAGAAAGAAAAAAGAGATAGAAAACGAAATGGGCATGGAGAGATGTAGAAAAGGAGATTGTCTTATAGAGCAGATTGTGAGGAGGGTTCAGGGGAACAGCTGAATAGATGGAAACGAGCTATGAGTGATAAGAGAGCCTTGTCCTGGTCTCACCTCATCCACTGTGATGGAGAGTATTTACTATCACCACAGCAACACAGTCCTCCTTCTAAATGGACAAATATTTCTCTGTCTTCATTATATGTTAATCAATATACAATCCAATACTGCCAAGTCACGTACTGTGAGCAAGTTAAGACACAGTAAACAATTAGAGACCAATGTATCGCTATACTGATATGTACTTTTTTGCGTATTAGTAATCGCCCTTAACTATCCTGCATAGGCCAATATTTAATTTGGTGCATAAAGTATTATTATTATTATTATGCTTTAGTGTGACAATGGCATTGCACAAAATGAGATTACACTGCTCCATTATGGGTTAGAAACAGGGTTGTGGATGTCTAAAAATGATTTCTATGGAGTTAATTTTCCTTATACTTTAATTACACATAGCAGTAAAAATGCATAGACAGTATTTACGTTAATGGTCATTTCAAATAATATATTTTTAGGGAAAATAATCAAAAGTCATAAAAAAACCTCATAGCGATCGACCTCAAAGCAATGAAATGTGTCACCTCACATAAAAACTAAAAATAAAAAGCACTTGCAGTTTCACATTACACCTAAGTACATTCGCACATACAAGCAAATTGCATAATTGCTTATTGCACTCTCAAATTGCAAAGTAGCCTGTCATAAAGTGCTTGTACTAATACATAAGTGCTAATGCTACTTTGGCTGGATTGTTGCACTGCGTTTGGCTTGTAGTTTATGTAGAATGCATTTCTTTTAGCGCTGTCACGTTGCTTAATCTCTTGGGCATCTGACATATTCACCCTGTTACTGTGTCAGCCCTGCATTTATACTTTGTTACTGGAATAAGCTCCAAACATCGACAACCCCTGACAAGAGCAAGGCGTCGGTGATATTACAAAATCCTAAGCAATACAGACTTTGAAAAGAAGTGTCAAATGTATTCCTCCAATGTGTAAACTCCGGCGGATGAAAACGGCCTTAAAAGATCATTGATGATTTAAATTCATTAGATTCCATTAAAATTTAATTAATTTCACACCAGTCTGGATTTTTTCTGAGTACTCCATTTTCATCAACTTAAGATGCAAAATACAATAATCCTCCAGGCTCCATCACAGAAGTTATCAGGACTTCTTTGCAGAACTTGGCTCTGTAACTTTTCCTGCCAAGTTTCCTCATTGGATGGGTCAAATGCGTAATGTTTGTTAAATATTCTGTTATTATTATTATTTCACAAAAGTCACTGACACTTTTAAATCTTCAAAAGCTCCTATAATTCTTAAGTTATACTCACCAACTAAACTAGGGGTAAAAATGACCAAATTTTTAAAAATAATGTTTTTTAAGTGTCCACCATTTTAGTTTTTGCACTGAATAGCCCGATCCAACACACTCTGTATAAAATTTGAAAGCATTTCCGGGCTTATGGCTCTTATTTGATCCTCGATATATTACATTTTAAGTCGTTTATTGTCTGAGGTTTACTCACAAACACCTTTTCTTTAAGATAGCCCCACAGGAAGAAAACACAACTAGTCAGGTCCCGGGAGATCACATACTGCCCCCTGTCTTTGAAAACGACTTATTATTCCTTTAAAGCCATTTACACTTGGGGCATCTCTGGTATTAAAATGTCAACGGTAACACCGCTGGGTTTCTGAATTTGACCCATGTGACTCAAAGTATCACTGTACAATGAGGGTTTGTTCCTCGGTGCTATATTTGCTCATATGTATGTCGGAAGGGTAGTTCTAAATGCTCTGAAAAAATAAAAGTAACATATGTAGAAACAAAAGAGTTATGGATTTTTTTCAACTGTCAGTGACTTTTGGGCCACTCTGTATTATAACTTACCAAATGTTTCTGGTAACACTTTATAGTAACTTGGACAAATGAACAAGTAGTTTATTAAGAATGATTCAAGCTTAGTAACTACTTAAGTAATACCCTAACTCTAACCCTTTATTGAGTAATTAGTACACATTTTTTCATTGTGAATTAAGTCTCTCCTTTCTCTCCGTCTGTCTTGTAACACGTACAGCCTTTGAACATTGCACCATACATGTACTCATCACAAACCCTTATGCTCACATCTCTGGACACCACAGCTCGTATCGACGTTTGCGCGGCACCCATGGCTCAAGGCGAGATTATAGACTGCGGCTTTTGTTGCACTGTTCAAGAAATGCCACGGAATTCTCCACATACTTCCAACGCCTGTCATTCACGCCGGCAAATGTCAAGAATGCCCCTCACACGTCTCCCGCTCGGCATCTCCCTCCATGAGCGCGCATTCCTGATCAGTTATGTCGAGTACTAAACTGCGTTAGATTGTCCGTCGGAGCCCGATGCCATAATGCCGAGGAGGGGATAGAGTGTTGAGGGGTTGCGCTGGATAGCTTGTTAAGACTCTTGCTGACAGATACTGAAGTCAGAAACAGGGAGAGGGGGGGGTGAGGGCAATCAATTAGCGTTGCATCTCACATACACTGCCAGCATTGATATTCCCGTAAGGGCGTCTGGAGACTAACGCGTCAATCTAGCACCGGGCGATGTAAAGGCAATCTAAGCATCGCATTGAACATGTTACAAGAAACATGAGGAAGCATTTTATCACTTTGTTATGGCATTCAGAAGCTCGTCCCGGGGAGATTAAAGGTTTAGTTAACATGTGCCTGTGTGAGGTGGTAGAGGCATGTTCGTACTACAGTGAATATGATTTGTGGCGCTGTGGAGAAACATATGGTGGTGTTCCAGTGAGCCGATGGAAATACAGTCTTCGGTTGCCAATTTAATTACAGGGATGACAGACTACAAATTTGTCATTCAAGCGATATCGGTCAATGGAAACTCTCTGCTACATTAAGTATCAGTGTTATTGTTCAGTTTCTGTGAATTCATTCCCACATGGCTGTACTTTTGCCATTGTTGCCACGATGTTTTCTCGCGGAATGATGAGAATGGTTAAGCGTAGACAACAACAAACAAATCCCAGAGTGTTCTTCCAGTTTTGCAATTGATAATGTTTGTTCATAACGTCATGCAGTAAGGTTGCAGTAAGTATTGTAAAATCAGATACTAATCGATACTGAAACTAGTGTCCTGTAGGTGTGGTCAGCCTGAAGAACACGGCAGGTCACTCTCCTGATCACGCCTTCTGATCACGGGGAAGGTGTGCTGTCTGTGCCCTGTTTACTGATTTCACCCACATTTTATCTCCCAGATTCAGCGTTTGAACTTGTTGTTTTCTGCTTGCAGCCAAAATGTGTCAGCAAGGGAAACACATCTCCTACTGTATTGTCTTTAAAAAGAACCCAAGTTGCTAATGTACAAAAGAAAATGAATGTTTTTGGATTAGTATCAAAATCAGATACTCATCTGAACATGAATTCATACTAAAAACATCTGCTTCAGAATGATCTTGAGCTGGATCAGAACAAGTATAAGACAGACTAGTATACGCCCATGGAACAATATGGAATCTGGACGATGATATAACATCACATGGTAATAAAAAAGAAAGTGCTATGTATGTTGGTGGAAGTCCTCTACTTGCTCTATCGAGATATTGCTTTGCCCAGAATGTTCCATGGAATGGCATTATCTATTTCCATGGAGACAAGCAAATAACGACATCAAGGCAAATTACAAGTCCGATCTGTGAAGAGGCGAGCACACTCATAGTAAGAATGCATGTTTTTAATCAATAAAAATTCTCTAAATTGAATAAATGCAAAAGTATGTTTAATGTCATACTGTGATTATTCCTGGAAAAGCAATATTTCCATGGAGACAAGGAGAAACCTAAACCTTACACAGCAAGATGGTTTTGTCACGATATTTGTGAGAGCGAGTGAGTTAAGAATCCATCTTGAGAGACTTCCACCTTATGTTTAATCAGGCGAGTGGACCAATCACAGAGCAGCACTGAGGTTGAGGTGTTGACTAAGAAAATATGTTGACATATGTCGAGTGGTTAATGCATCGCCTTGAGAGCTGAGACTTAAATGAATGTAGCAGATATAATGGGCACACGTGCCTTCTGAACATCTACACTGTATTTCCACACAAAGCAGAGCAGTGCACGTGTCAGACACACACAGAGAACACCACTGTGAGAGTTTTCAGCTCAGGAGCGATAATGTTAACAGTGTGGCTGAGCAGAAAGTAAAACGAGGGTTCTTTGTGTTGTAAAACGAGGCAGACTGCACAGCGCTGCATATGCCACACTGTTCTCACTATCTGCTCTCATGTATCCAAAACTTTGTCTAAACAGAAATCCTTCTGGGAGATTCCATTTCTCAGCAGAGCTACACACCCACTGTGACCTTCACAGATACACGACCCAGGCACAAGGCAGCGCTGACTGTACAGGCGATTAGTTGATTAAGCAAAAAAAAAAAAAAAAAGTATTAATTGATAAGAAAACATTTGGTAGTTGCTGTTCTATTCTGTGCACTTGTGGACAGGGAAGATGTATGTGCTTTTCTCTCACCTGGATGTAACAAAAGTTTGATTTCTCAGCTTGTTCCGCTGTTGCGACGCTTCGACCAGTCAATTCAAATAATCGTCATGACCTTCTGCATTTTCCGATTGCTTTCAGCGAGAGCCATCCTGATGTGTAGTACTCACTTCAGAGTGGCACACACATCAATCTGGAGTGAGCCAGGTTAGCAGGAAATGCAGTTCACTGGAAAAGTTTCATAGTGAAATAGTAAATTATACAAAGCTACTACTACAGTTCAAGTTCTGACTTTCTTTCACTTCAGCACTGTCTTTTTGCCAACCAGCTCTGTAAATAAAATCAAAAGAACATCATCCTTGACTCTACTTAGCTTGAGAATTAATAGTGCATTTAATAGCCCATATGGAGTCCTTACTTCCCCTTATATAACAACTACCCCAGCTCACCCCCAAAATACGCCCTGAGAGACTGGACCCACGAGCTATCATCCTGGTATTAAGGCAGGTAGTAGGCAGGTTGGGTCCAGTCACCGGGGACAGTGGTAATGGTAGGTCAAAGTAGGGCCACAGAGATAGTACAGTGCGGAGCAGAGAGGGACTGAAGATCACTGTATTAAACCCATAGGGAAATTCAACACACACTTAACCCATCCATCACTGAGCGCCTCTAGGGAAGCGTAAGGAGAAACAGTCAGTGAGCAGCCTGGGGCCATGGAGTACCCACATGCTAACAATACAAACAGTGGATATGTGAATTATATATTGTACCAAAGGGAGCGGAGCAAATGCTATCTGATAAAGATAAGAATATAAAACGCTGTCAGTATGGGTTCCTGTGTTGTTTAGGTTGGCAATACTGTACACACATTTGGTATTAGGGCTGCAAAACATGTGATATCTCAACATAAAGTAAGTATATCTTGTAAGTTCAGTCCTAAATAAAATATGAATGTAACAGACTTAATTTACTAGCTGATAGATAAACTGAAACTGAAAGTGTGTTGTGTCAGCCCAACTTTGCACCTCAGCTCTTGTTATCTTGGTTTATGTCATCAGAGGTATAATACTCCCTACAATGGAAGCATAGCGAGACTTGAATGGACAATATCACAATGTGTTGAGTGTGTAAATCTCCGGGTCCCAGGTCCCGTACTGATGGTGAATAAACTTCTTTGTTAGGACTATAGTCGCATGTCTCTTCTTACAACTCTTGGGCTACTTCATAACTAGTCAGATTGTGTCACTATGAAACTTGCAGGGACTAAAACAAGCAAAAAAAAAATTAAGAAAAGAAAAAAAAAAAAATTCTCTATTAAAATGTATACTGTGTTATATCAGGGGTGTCAAACTCAAATTCACCGAGGGCCAAAATTAATAACTGACTAAGGCGTGAGGTAAACTAAATATTTATTGAAACATTTTAACAACATCTGCATGATTTCCAGAAGGGGTGGATTAAATTTGAGTGAGGCGACAGGTAGCAGATGCTAATGAGTGTCGACAGAATTGGTGGGGGCTGGCGCCAACACATTTGCAAAGCATTCTGGGATTCATAGTATTAGAGGTGCATGTGGTGGGCCAGCTCTAATACATATTTAATATCATCTCGCGGGCCAAATATATTCATATCGAGGGCCAAATTTGGCCTGTGGGCCTGAGTTTGACATGCCTGTCTTCAGTGATATGTGGGGCAGCTCTGTGGCTTTATGTTGGATGTTAATAGTCGTGACCCCTAATAGTGAGTATTAAGTGCTTGTACAATTAAATTAAATTGTACAAGTGAACATTTAATCCTCAAAGTTAGAATCAGGTAGGTAGAATCAGCCAAGCCCTGCAGTAGCATTAAAACTGGTCCAATGACGAAACAGTAGTCAACTTGTACGACGCAAAGATCTGACCTTCCAAACTAATTATATATCTGAAATAGTTGGGAAAGTTAATCCTGAAATGACTAAATTGTACATTTTGTTGCTTATGAGGCTGCATACACAGTACGATTGGTGGATATCAGTCAGAGACCACCACCAGATACTGTAAATAACCAACATCTTGTCTCCAGTTGTCTACAAAATCCAACATGCACCTGATGCTATACCACTCCACACACTATCATTTAATGGAACCACGTTATCCACTCTTATCTGCACCATCACTGAAATACACTTAGCCCCAAAACTTGCTGTGTGGGAGAGTGCATGTTTTAGATAAGGCTGAACCGGAGTAGCACTAGTTTATCAAATGGGATCCTGCTCTTCAGCGCTGTGTTGCTTATGTTTTGACAGCCATCTTGGCCTGACTCTCAAGTGTGTACTGTATGTGTGTGTGAGTGTGTGTGAGTGTGTGTATGTGTGTGAGTAGTGTAGCGGCCGGGCACGGTGCTGTAACAGAGCGGGGTTAAGCACTGGCCCGCCTGTCCAACTCATCTGACCTCTTCTTCACCGCTGGGATCACTTACCCTACTCCAGGCATCACTCTGCCACACACACACACACACACACACACACACACACACACACACACACACATTAAACACACATATATATATACTGTAATATTTCTGTCTCTAGATGTTTTTGACTGGCTATTGAGTTTACTATGGATGGTAATTTAAGCAACACTGACCAAACTTTAAATGATGATCATGCAGCTACTTCAGTTGATTTAATATTGTTATGTGGCCTTAAACTAGTTCTGCGATACTTTTACTGCCAATACCTGATATTAACCAATACCAGTGTAGTGATATGTAACTTTTATACTTCAAATAACTACAAACCAGCTTCGTATGACTGAAAGTTCAAAAAATTGTGAGACGTTTTGGGAAAAAAATCAGCTTTTTATTACATCCATTTAAAGGCCCATCCAGGACATCAGCTGGACCGTTATCATGGGACCAATACCCAATCCAGGTAATATTATATTTGGTATCGGTACATCCCTACTGTAAAGGTCACTTTGTTTGTTAATGTCGATACTAAGGAAAAGACTCGACCCCTATTTCGATACCACAATGCTGGAAATATATCATTTTCAACACAAAATAATAGTAGTTTCTCTAATAAAATAACATCTATAGACTGAGATCATTCTAAAACTATTCAGAAAAGATCCAGTTTGGTCTGACTTAGTATTGGCCAAATCCGTGTCTAGTTTTGATACTATTTTTGATATCTATTATCCGGTTATTATTATTTTTTCTGATAACCCTGCTCTCTGTATGTCTCTGTATGTCAGCAGCCACCTCCAGTTTCTCTCGCTCGAAAACCTTCAAATCAGGCTAGAAATCTAGGGGTAATAATGGACTCAGACGTGAACTTTAACAGCCACATCAAATCAATAACATCTGCAGCTGTTTTACCATCTAAAAAACATTGCAAAAATCAAATGTATACTGTCAAAACCAGACTTAGCGAGACTTATCCATGCATTTGTCTCCAGTAGACTACTGTAACGGCCTGCTCACTGGCCTCTCCTGACTAGAAAAAGGAAGTACGAGCACATAAATCCTGCGCTCAGGTCTCTGCACTGGCTCCTGTGGCTCAGAGAATAGACTTTAAAGCGGCTCTGCTTGTGAACAAGTCTCTCCATGGTCTAGCACTAAAGTATCTCTCCCACATGTTAGAGCCACATGAACCATCTCACACTCTGAGGACTTCAGGGACCGGCCTCCTGCTGGTGCCCAGAGTCAGGACTAAACATGGAGAATCAGTGTTTCAGTTTTATGCAGCTGAAACCTGGAACATTCTCCCTGAAAAACTTTGACAATGTTTAAATCCAGGCTCAAAACTCTTCTTTTTACTTACCACTTTTTATTCTACACTTTTCTCTTTTAAAGTTAATTGTATGATGATTGTTTATGTTTTAATTTGTTTGCATTGTGATTTTAATGTCTTTCTTATTCTGTAAAGCACCTTAAATTACCGGTACTTTGTATACTAATTGTACTATACAAATAACCTTTCCTTGCCTACGTCTCTGCGGCTTTCGGTTTAAATGAGGCAAAATAACTCTCGAGCTAGGTACTATTTCCCTGGACTTGGCTTCAGATCTGGAGAAGATGCAGTGCAGTCGTCTATGGACACTTTCTGCAGTGGACTCCAACCAGCACATGCCATCTTTTCATTTTACACATTTCACCTTGTAGCTTCCTTCAACTCTATATTATCATCGCATCACATCGGCCTGTCACGATAAAAAAAGCTGAAGTATGATAAATATATAGTTATAAAAAAATACTGCGATTAATGATAATACTGAAACAATTTACGCCACTGATAAAAAGCAGGATAATCCCAGTGAACCCATTTTTTTTAATAGACAGTATCATTAAAAGACCTGAGCTGCAAGAAATAAATTAACTAATAATTAGCCATAGAAGTCATTTATTCAGCCCTGTACAGCTCAAATCCAGTCGTGGAAGAAGTACTTAGTTAAGTAAAAGTACAGATACCGGAGCAAAAAATACTCAAGCAAATGTAAAAGTATCACGTGACAGAAACGACTTAAAGTACATGCTTAAAAATGAACTTAAAGTAAAAAAGTGAAAGTATTTAGTGCAGATTTTGAGGTTTTATAAGGCTTCATATGTGCTGAATTTTCAACAGAAACAATTAAATGTTCAAAATGTATTGGAGTAGAAAGTACAGATACTTGCTCTCAAGCGCAGTGAAGTAAAAGTATCCATCTTAAAATGAGTACAAATACCTAAATTTGGGCCTACAAACGCAACAAAAGCAGAGGCCCTATGTTGGGTGTTAATGGCGGGATAGAGAGAGAGAGAGAGAGAGGAGGGAGAGAACGGCTAATGAAGACAGGATGAGACAGGGCAAAGTGGAGGAGACAGACGGAGGAGTGCTGAGGTACACAAACACGGAAGCAGACGAAGCGCTGACAGTCGCAGAGGCAGAGATAAAAGTGTTTGACAGAAAAGGGAAAATGGGTGCTTTTTGGCTTGTGTCGGGGCTCTATTGTGAGAGTAACAAAAACGCCTCCGCTCACATAAAGCCATGCCAGTGCTCAGGGACCAGTCTGCCTCTGCCTCTGCTCGTCACACTCTTAACCTGCGCTCAGTCGTCATGGCGGCACCGGGGCGCGACAGCTCATCTCTGCGATGTTTCACTCGAGAATGTGACGGATTTTAAGATTCCGTCTGTAGTTGTATTCATTAGTGGATCATAATTTGGCGAATGAAGAAGAAACGTCTTCACTCTTACATCATTTTTGTCCAGTTGATTTGCATTTTTCTTTTACTATGGATAAGACCTGGACGACTGAGGGATTACACAGACATATCGACTCATTATTCAGTATATGAAAGTTGGAACAATATTATTTGGGGGTCAGTATTTATCCTGTGTACTTTTTCTTTGCAGTACTGGGCAGTTTTTGGTCATTTTTTGGCTATTTAAGATACAAGATACAAAATAGACATAGACTCTCTCTGATCTGAATCCTCGCTACCTACACCCCAGCAGCTGTAGCCATGAATCATGAATCAGTGCTAGTGCAGCCTCTGCAGCTCAATAAGTGAATCATGGAGGTTCTGAGCTTTCACATGAGAATGAGAATGCATCCTCTATATGAAGGGTGTGTTTTTTATGATGCTTGTGCAATGAATTAGATGCAAATTGATAGAACGTTTCCAATTTACTATTGCACAAGATTTTGATTGCTAATACAGTTGTCCCTCGCTATATCGCTGTTCACCTTTCACGGTTTCGCTGTTTCGTGGACTTTTTTAGTGCAATTTTGAGTTATTTTTTTTCCATTGAGTTCTGCATCCTGATTGGCTGAGGGGCTGTAGACCATTGTCCATCAATCTCCTCTGTGCCGTGTTTCCTGTACAGTACGGAATGTGTTCAGCCAAATTTACATAAATGTTCGATCGACACTAAGGCGAAGCGGCACCAGGACGAAGAGGCACAGTCAGAGGAACTGTGACTGTTAATTAAACAAGAGAGAAATGTGAGTCTGTCTGAGAAAAGTGTATAACGTGCGTGGTGAGGGGTTTTACAGCCTTAAAACTGTACGAGATATCTTTTTTGTCTTGTGATTTTGTCTCCTAAGATCTTCTCCCATCCCTGCCGAGGTCACAGAGGCAGGTCAGACTGGTGCGTCTGGCGTGTTGCAGCAGTAGTGAGGGACATGCTTACGTAACGTGAGAGCAGGAGAGGGTAAACGGGGTGGAAAGAACCAGCGAAGGAGACCACGCAACACATACGACCAGGACACGGATCAGAGCGGGATTACACCGATGGGGAGAGCAGAGAACGCGATAAAAGTCAAAGAGAAGAGACGGAGGTGAGGAGGAAGAGGAGAGAGGGAGGAGAGAGCTTCTGCCAGGAGGAATACATGAATAGTAAAAGAAGAAACCCATGGGAGAACACGTCAAAGTTCTAATTTGGAAAGTTATAGAGACTTCATCGCAAAAAAGATCAAAAAATCTTACAGGAATAATTTGGTTTGGTAGAATAAGGTTTCATGGGTTCCTGGTGGGAAATGAAGAATATAGTGAGGAAAGTCATAAAACTATATAAATGTGAATGAGGTTGTAAAGACGGAACGATAGAGTTCTCACAAATACTACATTTTTAAAGGTTAGAAGAAAATTGAGTCATCACTGAGGGAGAGGTGCAAGGAAATGTTGAAATGTTTAATATTGTTACTTGCAGACTTACTTAGTGCAAGGAGTAACCAAGTGAAGAGAAAGAAGGAAGAGATGTACTGACGTGCTGTGAGCTATTAACGCTTTTAAAGGTCCTATATTGCGCAAAACTGACTCTTCTGAGCTTTAAAACGTGTTATAATACTGTTACCTCCTCAAAAACATACCTGGAGTTGTGTTTTGTTTCATTTACACGTTTGAGTAACCCTTTATTATTAGTCTACATCTCCAAACCTCAAAATGGTCTGTTCCACCTTGTGATGTCATGAAGTGGTAGTTTTCGAGTTAGTTAACGACTACTTTTTACCTTTTGTTCAGTCGATATTGGCAAATCCAGGGCTGAAATCATCCAAATGTTTCTAGTGAAGGTGTACGGAGTTTCAAAACACAGTGGAGCACTTTTTGTACTACCACATGACATCACAAGGTGGAACAGAGCGTTTTCTGTTGGAGAAAACCCCAACCTAAACCTTAAATATGCAGGGATATGTGTGAATGAAACGAAACACAACTCCAGGTATGTTTTTGATGAGGAAAAATGGCGTAATGAGCCCTTTTTAAAATGATCGTGATATAATATAATCGTTATTTTGGGCATGATAATCACACCAAATGACACAAAATTTCAATATCATCCCATCTACTAAAAAGTGGCTCAAGTACTACCCACGTTTGACCACAAAGGCTGCAATTTGTGAAGTACTGTCATTTCCTTCACAAACAACCAACCCTCTACTTCAGATTGTTCTTGTTCTGAAGTGTAATTCTTATATTAGCTTGTCAGTTTATATTTCAGTTTGTCAGTACTTCTGGATGTGTTTAAAATGTGAACTTGGAAACAAAAATCCTATTGTTAAAACATAAATGGCAAATCAAGCCACAAATCTCTATCGTTTCTAGTGCCCAACGGCGTAACGGTGAGGCCAAATGGACACGTGATAACACATTTTGAAGTTCGATATATCGTTGAAGTAAATATAGACGATACAGTGGTCCCTCGTTTATCGCGGGGGTTACGTTCTAAAAATAACCCGCAAAAGGTGAAAGTAGTCAACTTTATTTTTTACAATGATTCTTATGTTTTAAAGCTGTAAAACCCCTCTCCACACACTTTATACACTTTTTTCAGACAGCCATTAATATTTTCTCACATTTCTCTCTTGTTTAAACACTCTCAAAGTTCAAACCTTCGTAGATTTAAAAAATAGGTGCATTTGTCAGTGCAGAACGCTTCATCGACATTGCGGGTTTTGTCGGGGTGAAAATTTGCAAACATACAGCACTTAAGAGTCACACTGCGATGGGACATTTATTAAATTTGGCTGAACACATCCTGTACTGTCCGGGAGACACAGCACAGAGGAGACTCGTAGACAATGGTCTACAGTCCCTCAGCCAATCAGGACGCAGAACACAATGCACGTTTGTACACTGTTAAAAAAGCATGCAAAATTGCACTAAAAAATCTGCGAAACAGCGACACCGCGAAAGGTGAACCATGATATAATGAGGGACAACTGCAAACTAAATTTATGCCACTGACACAGCAGATTTAAACCACATAAACTATTCTAAATCTACAATATTGTTAAAAATGAACAGCAGTTTGCATCTGTAATGGGTCAAAGAAGTTACAAATGCAACCTTTTATGGGTCAAATCTTATCATATAGCAAAAGAGAATTCAAATCTGTCAACTGGACCAAAAGTTGTAGGAGTGAAGACGTTTCGCTGCTTCCTCAGTTCTGGTAAGACGACTTGGTGGACAAACAGAAACTGTAAATGACAATTGCATTAGGTTTACTATAGTTAGCTCCTCCCTTCAGATCGATATAAGGCAGTGTCCACCAGCAATCTGACCAGACCGGCCTACTTTTACTATGGATCATACCTGGATGAGGGATTACACAGACCTCTTATCATACAGCCAAAAAATAACCCAAAATTTCCCAGCACTGCAAAGAAAAAGTACCCACAATGAATACTGACCCCAAGTAAACGACTAGAGATAAGTTCAATTTCCGTCGGTAGCTTCTCTTTTGATAGACACTCATCAAACCCGTAGTCATGACAACCAGCTCTCAATAACACCGACCGGCGGCGGAAAAATCGATAGACGCCTGGGCATTTGACACGCTTCATGTGGAGATTCATTGCAGTGACATTGCTTTACGGAGGTGGAAATCAGATAATATTCTTCTATTTTATCGTCCTGTCCCTTCTGTAATTACCTTATCTAAGAATGTGCCCTATACTTCTGTCTGTCCTTCATCCCGTTAAGACTTTGTCCATTTGGCAAGCTGTTGGTCCGCTATCTCTCCCGCTAAAGCTGACGGGGCCAAAAACTTAAGTGATGGCGTATTTGAACTTATCTAAGCTTCGTAATACCTACATTTTGGTCTGCTTTAAACTTTTTAAATCCCTATTCAAACTTTTATTTTTAACATTTGGCCATCGTGGTGAAAATCCTTAAAATTCATCTAGACTTATAGTATTGGCTGTAATGCAAAGTGTGCACTAACGCAATATATCATGGGTTTATGGGTTCTTTGGGTCTTAAACAAAAAAATATTGCTATATACACATTAAAAACGTCTTGTATATAGATACCTTTGTAGATATATTTAAAGGGCCCATATTACACTATTTTCTGATCTGTTATAATGTTATTTCCTCATCAAAAACAGACCTGGAGTTGTGTTTTGTTTCATTCACACATGTTTAACACAGAAAACCCTGCATATTTAGACTAGGCGTTACTTTTTTCAAACTGTGTCCCACCTTGTGATGTCATGTAGTAATACAGGAAGTGCTCCACTGTGACATCATAAGGTGGAACAGAGCATTTTGAGCTTTGCAGATGTAGACAGACGAATAATTAAGGATTTCTCAAACATGTGAATGGAACAAAACATAACTCTGGGTATGTTTTTGAGGAGGTAAGAACATTATAACACGTCTTAAAGCTCAGAAAAGTCAGTTTTGCGTATTATCGGACCTTTAAATGTTAATATTATCATTAAAACTACTTTTCTTTTCTTTTGGTTTAGCGCACAATGAGCTTCACATTGCATTACTCATTCACTTCATACTCAGGAGCGGTAAACGCCACAGCTGCCCTGGGGTAGACTGACAGAAGTGAGGCTGCATATTTGCACCACTGCCCCCTATGGCCACAACTAATAATTACACAATGTGGGTGAAGTGCTTTGCCCAAGGACACAGCGGGCATATAGCGGTCTGGGGAGTTTCAAAACCAATGACCTTTGAGTATATTGCTTTTATTTGTGTGGTATAGTAAGACTGTTCTTCTTATACAAATGAGCTATAATCATTTCCACTCATTTTCACGCTCGCCCACATCAATATTGGGACTAAACCAGGACTTCATTACAGCTAAACTGGAGCCAATAGTCAGGACCAGTGTGAACACAGCCTAAATAGCAAAACAAGCACCAAAAAAAAAAAGAAAAAGAAGTATAATCTGCATGTTTATTCTCTTAACATCATGTGAAAAGCTTGGAGTAGAGTCGCTGCTCATCCACAGTAGCTCGGTTGATAGAGTGTCAGACCCACTACTCCGAAGACTGGCGGTTTGAATCCCACTTTTTGACATTAACATCATTTGCTGAGCAGTCTGATCCACTGACCCAAAGGTTGGCGGTGCGATTCCAGCTCCCATAGATGAATACTGTGTGAATATTTGATAACTTTGAGTGATTTGAATGTGGAAAAGCGCTGTATAAAAATGTGATCATTGCCCAAAATACTCAACTTGGATATCTAGAGTAAGACCCGGAGGATAACCTGTGAGTGTCATGGGACCTGGAAGACCTGGAAGAGCTAAAGGAAGCGTCTGGGGGGGTGGGAAGTTGTCTGTGCTTTGACTACCTCCCTGAACTAACGCATACTTTGGTGTTTCCTCTGTTGCTCTTCTCACATCCGCACCTCAAATTAATTTCTGTTGCATTTCTAACCATATTTGGTCGATATCGTGTTCTTCTGCCGTGCTGTGTCCCCTCCCTCTGTCCTGGCTTTAGAGGAAGGCATTGGACCCTTAGGTGGGGCGTCGTGGCTCGCAAGTTCCTGGTGATGACAGATGTGTGGGGATGCAGATCCTGTCTTTGTCCTCTGAGTGCTCCTCCCTGAGTGTGTATGTGACTCATGTGTTCCTATTCCCCCATAACCTATAAGAAAACACAGCCAATGAACGCCAATGCACCGAGGCAAATGTGACTTAAAGAGGAAATAGGTAAAGTGAATACTGTTCCCTCGACATTAGCTCACAAGTGTTTGATGTATCCATGCCTGTTTGAGTAATCCTGCAGAAAATGTCTCCACTCTACTTGTTACGATTACCGTATTTTCCGGACTATAAGTTGCACTTTTTTTGATCGTTTGGCCAGGGGTGCGAGTTATATAAGAAATTATTCAAATATATAGTTTCATATCTTCGTTATTATCACACTGACAGCCGTGTGAGGGAACTCTAGGCTTGTGTACCTGTATCCGCTACTCCTGTACCATTGAAAACTGTAAATTTCAACATTACGGTAATTTAAAAGACATCTGAGAAAGACTGAACAAAATTGCCCCCTAAAAGAAAATCGTATTTTGTTGAGTCTGATGGCTTAATCTACCTCTGGAGATGTTCAGAAGTGACACCGAGGATGAAGAATTCAGCAAATTTAGTGACTTTAAGTGAGATCGGGAGTAAACTTGGTAGCTTGTTTTTTATGCTTTAGTTATCTGATTAACTGTTAATGTCGTTAACATACCAGACACGTATTCAGTTCACTGTCTATGCGTCATATAGCTGAATAAATGTAAATGTCTTACGGTAGCGTGCTGTACTGCTATTCAGCCTGTTGTTCCCTATTTTACTGTTATTATTATAACTTGCCTTAAAAGATAAAATGTCTGTTCTAGTTCCTGGATTATGTAAAATTTATTTCTCCCAAAAATGCAACTTATAGTCTAGTGCGAGTTATATGTTTTTTTTTCCTTATTACGCATTTTTTGGCTGTTGCGACTTCCAGATTATACTCCAGAGAGAAGTATAATCTGGAAAATACGGTAATTGAATATGAAGAGGTGGAGTCTATCAGTTCTGAAGTTTTGAACAGTGGACCCATTTTATTATGAAGTGGTTTTAAATCAGTAATGCAGGTTATAATCAGTGAAATGTCATGTTCAGTACCAGAAAAAGGATAAAAATGACTTTATTAAGATGTAAGGAGAAGTGAAAGAAGAATATACAAACACACTGCTGGTCATACTAGGTTTTGAGGAATTACATTACGTCACCGGTTGTGTCATTCTATTGAAGCAGCAGATGGTAATGTTCCACAGTGACTACGCTGTGACACAAAACAAACCACTTAAAATAGATATTTTTCACTTTTGCATTGACTCAAGGTGAGTTCTGTTGTAGTAACAATACCACAACACATCTCTCCTCAGTCTGTCGTCGTGTGCGCAAGTCTAGTGGACGATTAATAAACCAGTCGGTCTGTATTTTACCAAAACAGACAAAAACTAAACTAAAGACATGTCCAACGTCTTTGTTAATGGAGTAAAAATAAATATTGTAACAGAGACCAAGTACGTAGGGGTTGATTTGGGCCAAACTTTGTCTTTCAAAAAGCATATGAAAAAGTACGCAACTCAATCCGATTTCTTCTCTAAGACCCTTGAAGAACAGCTCGACAGTAGAGGCCTCTTTCACATAATTCAGTGCCATAATTATCCCACACGATCAACTGTGTGTCCCGCTGGTCTCAGGCCAACGAGAGCCCGCTCAAATCAGGCATCAAAGGCACTCGATTAAAAAAAAAGCACTTCGTTACCACCACTGTAATACCCTAATAAATACAAAATGCTCAGTTTGGACTATTTACTGTATTCTCCGGAGTATAAGTCAAATAATGCTGAATAATGGAGGAAAAAATGTGGTTGTCAGTGTGTGACAGTATCAAAGATGTGAAATTATATACTCAGATGTGACTTAAATTCCACATATAACTGAGTATCTGAGTATCCTCCTGAGACCCGAGCTCTTGCATGGTTTGCTTTATTCATTTCTCTTTGTTATTTAGGCTGATTGGGACCTGATGAGTGTAAAAACAAAGAATTACGTTTTTACATTATGCAGTTTCTGAGAAAAGTGGTGTCCACATATCAGGACATCCATTCTACGCTTTTATCATTTTTGATAGAACATTTGAATAATGATTTGCTAAAACTATTTATTGAGTGCCTGAACACAGCAACATCTGTCCTGAGTAAAATGAGAAATAACAATTGTGCCTCTTGGAACAATGTGGCTCATGTGAAGTGCTGCCAACAGGTGCAGGAGACATATGCCTTTACAAAAAAAAAAAAAAATTCAAATATTCTGAACATTCTAAACTTAAAAAATATTCTTAATTGAACATTTTTGCATTGTTACTGTTATTTTTATGCTGTTCTTCTTCAAAAAAAAATTAGCATTGTGGCCTAGACGACCCAAAATGTGTTGTCCACATATGAGGACGCCAGGCCCTAGGAAGGAACGTATTCAAAATTATTAATAATGCAGCTCCACCTCCATTGAAAAAAATGCATTAGACTCTGTTCTAACTCTGAATAAACTACCTGATCCACTGAGTTCTCTGTGAACCCAAACTGCACAGCTCCAAGCAGATCCTCAGCCTTTGCGCAGTCGGTCTTTTCTTTTCCCAAACCATCACACAGTGGAATCAGCTCCAGACAGTCAGAAACAAGCTGTAGGTCTTAATAATTTTAATAGAAATGTGAAAAAGCACATTTTCGATAATCAAGTCAAGTGCGTCTACGTCAGTCTGGTTCATTTGTACCATTCTGTAAAAACTTAACATAATGAGGTTTAATATCTGTACAGACCATACCTGTGTTGGACATGGAGACATTTTATTGTATTTTACTGCTAATATTAATGATAAATTGTTAGTGTTATAAAGTAATTGTAATGAAATGTGTATTTTAAATGTATGTTCACCTCTCCAGAGACTGCAGATGGAAAGTAACAGCAGTTAAATGTGGTATGAATCATCTTTTCTTTTGTAAGACTGTACATGGTCCCTGACAAATAAAGAAAGAAAGAATTCAAAGGAATTCTTATAAATATATATTCTGACCTGTCATAACTAAAATATTTTTCACTGGTTACCTTCACGTCTTTCTTCCAACATTCACAGTATTATAGACCTGAACAATACTTTATTTACTGTGGAGATCAGCGTCTAGAGCCATAAAACAGAATCAAAATGTATAAACGTTTTCTCTATAAAAATGAAACCAGCCTTGATCAATTATTTGTGTTGGCATTGATTCGGAACCTTCAGTAAGTTATTTTATTTTATTTTCAGATCTAAATGCAGTTCTATTCTCCGTCGTGTTAAAATGTTTCTTGTTTGATTCGTTTTCTGAGCCCGTGGTTCTCGAACAGCGACGATCTGGGTGCTTTATGCGGCGGTACAATAGTCCTCGTATACCTCCATCTGTCTCGCTACATGATTGCCATTCCTACTCCGACAAAACTCAGCGAGCAAGGCTTCCTCTGGTCTACAGCTCGTGCGAAAAGAGAGGAGAAAATGATGAAGAGTGCGGAGGTCGTGGAGGCTGGCGGAGATGGACTAAGTGATTCGCCCTTGTCCAGGTGACTTTGCTTATTAGGCCTGTCACTGTAATCTGCAGCGTGACTGTCCCTCACACTATTTACTGCCTTCTGTTTGCTCACACTGTCCACACGCTCAAATAGGTTTGGATTAAAAGAGCAGAAGCACATGGCAGGAGAATTGAAGATAAATATTGAAAAAGAACAGAGGAGAGATTGAAGGAGGGATGTAAAAATGCATGGACGAAGGACAGACGCCGGCGTTAACAAAGGGGAGGTTTGCAATCGGCTTTTTCGCGCAGAGGCAGTTTGAATGTTTACAGTCTCTCTCCTGTTTTACATATATTCCCTATTCAGATCATTTTTATGCAAATCGAGTCGCTCAGACCCTAATTCACGCTTTTACAAGTAATTGCACTAACATGAAGTCCTATCGGTTTAAAACAGCGCTGCGATCCCCACTGAACCTGCTCGTGCCATTAGCTGTAAATAACTGGACACGTTCTATCGTAGAGAAACAGCCCCTTTGGGTTAAGTGCAAATTGGTTGTTAACGCAGGATCTGGCAACCCAAAGTAAGAACCATTTTATTTTTGAAGATGTTTTTGAAATATTTAACACAGCAATCCTACGTACATGCTTTAACAGCGCCATTGCCCCAATAAAGCCCCAATGCACAGAGAGAAGAGGCTGCGCATTTTCACACCGGCTCACACTGGTTTCTGTTAGAGCTAAAACATTTATAGTTTTTCAAATTAGAATATTGAGTATAGTCTATTAAATGTGCTATACAGTGGTCCCTCGTTATATCGTGGTTCACTTTTCGTGGTCTTGCTGTTTTGTGAATGTTTTTTTGAGCGATTTTGCACGCTTTTTACAGCGTATGAACGTTTTTTTGTGTTCTGCGTCCTGATTGGCTAAGGTCCTGTAGACCATTGTCCATCAGTCTCCTCCGTGCCGTGTCTCCTGTACAGTACAAAATACATTCAGCCAAATTTGCATCAATGTTCGATCGCAGTGTGACTCTTAAGTGCTGTATGTTTGCAAGTTTTCTTCCGGCAAAACCCACAAAGTCCATGAAACGACAAATTTCAGAAACGGTTTCGACGAGAGACCATCTCTGCACATCCCGCTGGAGCAGAGGCACGTGAAAAACGAATTTAAAGCGACCATCGAGGAAGGGGGATATAATATACGAAGGTTTGAACTTCGAGAGTGTTTAAACAAGAGAGAAACGTGAGAAAATGTCAATGCCTGTCTGAGAAAAGTGTATAAAGTGTGTGGTGAGGGGTTTTGCAGTATTAAAACATATATAATAATCATAAAAAAATTAAGCGAATTTCGCCAATTGCGGGTTATTTTTCCCACGATAAATGAGGAACAAGGGGCCACTGTATGTTACTTTTCTCGTGAAGGGTGCACCATCTACTGCACACTATGGCATTAAACTCATATCTCTACATATCTCAGCAATAGAAACATGTATAACTGAACAGATACAAGGTAAAGTCAGGTAAGTTTAATGCTATACTGTGGAACATTCCAGGCAATGGATTATAATCGTCGTGGATACAATCAGGTGTCGGTCCCCACCCCAGAAAAGTTACATAAGGGGGTAAGACATTTCACAAGTTATGTCATTATGTGCTATACCTTTACCCATAGACTGTATATATAAATGGACATAGCTAACCTGCTAAAAAACAGGAAGTGATCATGGGCGCGCTTCCAGCTTGTAAGGTATTTTCTAGGTACCCACCAGTGGATATCGATTACGTGGGAGATCACCAGGACACTATGGAGACCAGCGTGGGAGCTTACAAGGACGTGTGGACAATATACGAAGGCTACATCTTCTTATCTCCCTCTCACTAAGGAATGTGTGACCCCTACTTTGAGAGGGTTGTAAAACAGTCACCTTGTTTGACTTTGCCTAAAGTTTCTTAATGTGTAACCCCATGCAAACCCGAAGAAGACCGAAGACCCGCCCCACACACTCACCCACACGTTGAGGGACCCTATAAAAGCTGTCATCATGCACATCTCAGGGCTCTCCACCTATCCTTTCCGGAGAGTCCATTGCTTCATTTTTCACTTTACCTCTGTAGAACTCATTAAACCCTTCTGACTTTCTGTTTCAGTCTCTTTGTCCTCTTTGACGCTTACACCAGAAGCGAACATTTCTTACAAGCTCCATCGACTCTGGCTCCAATTCACTTTACGTTAAAAAAAACCTGATGCCCCTCTCTCCGTACGTGCTGCTGTCAAGCTCGTCATTTTGGTCTTAAACGTTCGTATTGATAAACTGTACATGATCCTGGTGTTTTTTATTTCACTATTGTTTCCGTAACTCAAGACATGAACATTAATAAGAGACAAATCAGCTGCGTTCTTTACTCAAGGTCACTGCTACTCGTGTTAGCAACAGATTTGATTGACAGCGTTGCTAAGGTGTTACCTTCAACAGCTTCGCTTCAGATTGGCTCTTTGGTTGCTATGATACTCGTGGTCGGATTTCCAAATATACAATCCAGCTCCAAATTCGTCGCTATAGCTGCTAGCCTTGATGAGTTTCATTTGACCAGCGCCAAACTCTATCGGTGGCGTCACACTCTTTTAGTCTGCTTCGTCATACAGTCTATACCTTTATCACATCTTTTGCTAAGAGAGGTTTTAATTTTGGTCAGTATCACCCAGCTCTACTCACTGACAGTAGCAAGAATTATGCTGTCCCATTGGGTTTGTCATCATCACTACGGTGTTACAGTTCAGATCTCCTCCTTTCTGTCTCCTTGTGGGGCCGGAGCCTATCAGAGCTGACATTAGCCATGAGCAGACTCTGTGTAATGGCCAGTTAATCGCAGGCTTGACATTTACAGACACAGCCTTTAAACACCACCATTTATTTTCCACGGCCATTCCAGTGACCATTTTAGCTTCTGTGGCTCACGGAGGAAACACCGTAATCGCCCATGGCCTCAACTTGGATTTCTTTTGTATCACATGTAACCGACACGTTTTTCTGTTAGCGACACATCAAACTAGCGTAATAGCTTTGTTTTTTAATACAAATGCGTTGTTGTATTGTTCAGCTTGGAAATGTCACATGCCCCCGTAGACCCGGCGTACAGTTTAATATTTTTTTTTTTTTGGTTTATAGAGCAAAAAGGTTACAACAATGGATTAAAACCATAGACTCGGTCGGAACTAAGTCTGCTCCATGCCACTCTGCGTCTAACTTTAAAGCTTTATATTGTCCGATGATCATGAAGTGCGAGTTAGCATGCTAGTTGTTGTTAGCTTTACCGTCAAAACTTCGCAACGGTCTCTGAAAGTTGTAAAAAGCGATTATAAACTCATTGCAGTGAATAATTAAGCTCGGAATGCATAAAATAAGCGAGCAATAACTACTGCAAACCATGTAAAATCAACTAGTTATGTTTTTCATGTTTCTAAGACTCAGGGTGACAGCAAAAGCAGGATGCTGAAAATTTGCCTCCAGCGACACCAGTGAAAATTGCTATATCTTATTATTAGCTCTATATGACAGTATTCAGATGATATTACGGCAATCCATCAGAAATGTGCTAAAATGTGCCTGTACATGTCTGGGCTGAGGTTCCACTCTCACAAAAAGTGAAAAATGGACAATAAGATGAATCACAACAATCCAGAAATATAACTTTACACCATAGACTGTATATATAAAAGGACATAGCTAACCTGCTAGCCTCTGTTCAAAATAGGAAAAGATTATGGCCGAGCTTCTGCCTCCATCGACTCTGGTTTCAGTTCACTTTACATTGAAAAACTGTTACTCATATTAACCTCCGTATTAACCCGCTCCTCATGATCCTTATTTCATTATCGTGTCAAATCAAGATATGAACATTAATAACAGACGAATCAGGCAATTTCTTTCCCCGGATTCCCCAAGGTCCCCAAGACTGATGTTCGCAATGGGTTTGATTCACAGAGTTGCTAAGTGCCTGCTCCCTGCTAAACCAGTGGTACGGGCCGGAAGAGGCATTAACTACCGTAAATTCCGGACTGCAGAGCACACCTGATTAAAAGCCGCATGCTTTAATTTTAGAAAGAAAGTCAATTTTGTACTTGCACAAGCCGCACCGGATTTTAAGCCGCAGGTATCCCACGTAGTAATGTGAAAAATTAGCTCAAAAACGTTCATTACAGTGGTCCCTCCCTATAGCGCGCTTCACATTTCACAATTTTTTTTTACAATGTATGCAGGCGCGTGTTCTGCGCCGTGTCTCCTGTACAGTACAGAATGCGTTCAGCCAAATTTACCAAAATGTTCAAAGCTTTTAACTTTTTCATTTATCGTGGGAGATTTTTAGAACGTAATAAATGAGGGACCACTGTATATCTTACCAAAAAAAAAAAAATGAATAAACCCACACTGTACCATAAGCCACAGTTTCTAAAGTGTAGAAAGAAAGTAGTCCGGAAATTACGGTACATCAACTTCGCTCTGGACTGGCTTTTTGGTTGCTATAATACTTTCGTCAGAATTCCAAATATGAAATGGGCTCCAAATTCACGCTTATAGCTGCTAGCCTTGATTAGCTTCATTTGGCTGGAGCCGAACGCTATGGGTGACGTCACACTCCCTTAGTCAGCTTCTTTATACAGTCTATGCTTTATACAGATAGCTCTTCTGTATAACTTCTGTTTTGCAATAATACCTTCTCATTTCATAAGTCATTTAATACATATTTGGAATTTGTGGGCGTGTTTTACTGGGAACTCTAACCCCACTTTGCTAAAGCACTTTTGGTAAGTCATGGGTTGTATTGGTGGCTGTGTCTCTACCTGCTTGTAGGAGTACATATTTCCCTGCTTGCATAAGGCCACAGTCCCAAAGCTACCTCCCTCTCCTCGCTCCTCTCTCCTCTAACCTTTTAATGCACACTGACACACTTCAATGGGAGCAGACTGGAGCAGAGCGCTGAGCAAACATGGGAGGGAGAGCCTGGGGTGAATTCTTGGAATAAGTTCGGGCCTACTGTCAGAGGATTGGCACAAAGGCACATACAAAGGACATGAGAGACAACAGCTAAACGAACAAGTGAACTCAAGCTAAGCCCATCCCAGCCCAGGGTCACCAAAGCACATGAAACACAGGCCGTCAGCACCAGTCAATCAAACAGTGAACTCGGAGCTCAGGTTGCGCACGTAAGCCTGGTAAAAATGCGCTCAGACATTACTGGGTCAAGATCCGAGAAGCGGCAAAAGCACTTTTTCTGTTCTTGTTGTGGAGATCATAATGGGATAAAAGAATTGGATTAAGTGACTTGGAATACTGACCTACATTCTATCTGTCCTAGTGCCAAGAGAACCCCAACAACTTTAGATATCGCAAACTTTCTGTAAAAATGCAAAAAAAAGTGTGTTCAGAAACCAAAAAAATTAAGCAATATAGCAAACTGACAATAATATCTTGAATGTGTTTTGGAAGATTTGCACAGTCTAGCTTTTACCGACATTAAATATATATCTTTTTAATTTTCTGGGAATGGAAAGTCACCTGCATGATTCCATGGATATGAAAGTTAAAACCATAGTTAAGAACTTTCTCCACTTTATGCCATAGCGTGGAATATTATAGCCAAACGACATGTCCAAGGAAACATTCAGGAGGAGGCTAACAAAACTGTAAAGAATAAGTGTTTTTTTTTAGTTTCAGTGTAGTTAGCTCCTCCCTTCAGATAGATATAAAGCAGCGTCCAACAGTAATCTGACCAGAACCGAAGAACCGCTTCTTCAGTGTCTGCCTTATATCTATCTGACGGGACGGGAGGAACTAACTACAACTTGGATAAGCCGAGAAACGTCTTCACTCCTACAGCTTTTTGTCCAGTTGACAGATTTTATATTTTTCTTTTATTACACAACCATAATGAAAAAATGGGAAGCTTGAAAAAAATGGCATACCGTGGTTTAAAGGAGCTTTTGCTTTGGTCTGCTTATACATTTGCGGATTACTATTTTATATTTTGGACATGTTAAACTGAGTGAAAGAAACAAGTCAGCTGATTTTTGGTTTAAAATCCCTTGGGGTAGGTCGTCATAAATGTCATCACGCCCGAGTGGCCCCTGCTGACGAGCCCGCCTGTCTGCAGTGTATTTTTGTATTAAGCTAAGAGTCGTGGATGTGAGCGTTATTTTTCAGAGCAATGGCATCTTGATTGCAGCTGTGAATAAAGATTACTCAAACACGCACGGATTCCTCTGAATACGACTTAGAGCCTGTAAATGAGAAGGAAAAACGAGACCATTTTGCATAATATGTCTTTAAGTAAACATAATTGTATCACTGCTGTCTTTTGCCAGTCCCTAGAAGCCAAAGTTTCTCCATTCAGTCAACAAATATTCAAGACAACACACACCGATTATACAGTCCCGCTGCCATTAAACAAAAGTTCTACTGCGGCGTCTCAAAGTGCAATCGGACTCAACTGCGAAACTAAAGTGAAGTACCGCTTTGTTATGACCCTATAAATGTACATCAGCGAACAAAACGTCGACAATCTATCTGTCTCTGAAGAATTATAACTGTGCTGATCTGTGCTGATCTGTGCTGTCTGGCCAGTGTGACACAAAGATTAATCAGAGCATTGTTTCACAGTTCAGAGTTGGGGGCACAAAGCCAGTAGCAGCAGCAGCAGCAGTAGTTTCAACATTTAGAATGAGTCTGCCAGATGGCAAGTGCAGACAGCTCAGGGATATGTGCAACTATTAGAACTATCACTCTGTCTGTTCGTAATGAGAAAAATCTGATTTGAAGTAGAAACAGGCATTATTTTATATTAAATCAAGTTAAGTTTAAGCGGTGAACTTGTCACATCTGGACTCTCTGATCTCAGGATTCAACTAACTTCTCCAGTTGTCCAACTTCTTCCTGATAGTGACACTTTAAAGGTCCTACATTATGCAAAATTGACTCCTGTGAGCTTCTCAAAAACATCCCTGGAGCTGCGTTTTGTTTCATTCACACCTTTATTATCAGTCTGTCTACATCTCCAAAGTTCAAAATGCTTCATTCCACCTTGTGATGTCATGAAGCGGTAGTTCTCAAGCTCATAGCTAAGTTTTACCTTTGGTTCAGTAGAAATTTGAAATTCCAGAGCTCAAATGATCCAAATGACTCTAGTGAAGCTGTATATGGAGTTTAAAAACACAGCGGAGCACTTCCTGTATTACCACATGACATCACAAGGTGGAACTCTAAAACATGCAAGGTTTGTGTGCTGTTAAACATGTGTGAATGAGACAAAACTCCAGGTATGTTTGTGATGAGGAAACAGCATTATAACATAGATCAGAACATAGCGTAATACGGGCCCTTTAAGACATTGTATATACAGATATTTGACAGTATCTATGTCGTTTTTACGCATCCATGGATTCCTATGGTTGGTAAGGGGATAGACTGCTAATACGTGACTATATGTCTGCTAAAACTAACCCAGCAGTAATTGTGTAGGGCCATGACACCAGCCTGAGGGCCCATACAGAGTAAACATGGCCTCAAAATACCACAGTAGTACCTTCTGTCACTTATATCCTCATTGCAGCCATATTATGTATTGCCATCCAACAGTGTGCCATACAAAGTCTTTTTTCCTCATAAAAACATGCTCAATAGTAGTATTCTTCTTACTCACGTTGCATATACTCTAAGTTGGATGTGATTTAAGTAGTGTAGTGGTAGTAGTAGTTAGTATTTTTGCTATAACCTGGCACCATACATCTTTCCTGCTTTTTAAGGTCAAAGTATTGTTGTGCACTGTCCCTATCCAAATAAAAGCATGTCATACCACACCATACCATACCAAAAAAGCGCACAAGTTCCTTTGCATGCGTCTCAAAGTTTTTCAAAGTGGGCTAAACACAATCTCCACACTAATAACACAGTCAGATGCGCAGTAATGAAGCACTCTTACCGTCTCCTCTGCTGTTCCCTCTCATCACTTTCGCGTTGGCCACCTGAGCCCTCGCCACTTCACTGGAACAGCCCAAAAACAAAAGCATCCACAGGTGGAAGAGCGCGCGTCCACTCATGACAACAGCACAAGTTAAGTTTAGTCCACTTGGGAAGTAGTATCCGCGAGGACAAGTTCACTTTATTAGACGAGAAGTTGTGCGCAATTACGCACGTGTCCGTTTGGAGTTATCCAGTGCCCTGCTCCGTCAGATTACGCGCAGGTGGGGAGTATTATAGCTCCGTTCATGGTCAGATATAAGATTACTGGCGCCCCGCTTCTTATCACTCCTCTCTCAATAAATTCTCTCCGGTCACTGGGAAATATCGCGCATATTTGTTCCACTTTCTGTCAGACATGTCTCGCACTGAAAAAAAAAACAAAACAAAAAAAAAAACGCCTGTTACAAAGTCTTCTTCTTCGTCTCAAACTCCCCCCCCCCCCCCCAAATAAGTGACGCGCGCTCCCGCTGGTCTCTCGTGCGTCTGGAAGAGATGCTGCGCGCGCGGAGAGGCAGACAGTTTAACGAGGAAATGCGCCAGCAGAGCCCGGAGAGGAAACATTTGGGGAGGAAAGCCCTGTTAGCGCGCGGAGAGACACGGGAGATGTTATTGCACCAGGAGCCCCCCCCCCTCTCTCGCCCCCGTCTCCCCCCCACCCCCCATCTCCGCGCGCGAGAGGACTTTTAGTGGGCTCTGCTGGGACACATTACGCACAGGAAACAGCTGACACACACGCAGCACTGAAGACATGTCTGCAGAGGAAGTCCACGCTTTCACTTTCAACTAATAAAGAGCGTTGTGAGTGACGACCAAAATATGGGTTTGTGAAGTAGCCTAAATAACTTTACTCAAAAACAAACCAACACGTCATTCTGAGACATTTTCAAATCCAACCATCTTCTTCCGCTTATCCAGGCACAGCAGTCTAAGCAGGGACTCCCAGACTTCCCTCACCCCAGGCTCCTCACAAGGTTACTTTATCCTATTAGAGGACCACCAGATTGAAATAAGTAAGCACGTATTCTATACAAATGTCAAATTGCGAGATAATTCTGTACTGTGGAGCATTCCAGCCAAAGCAATGGAGACAAGCAGGTGAGACAGAAAGTAAGTAAGTAAACTTTATTTATATAGCGCTTTTCACAGATAAAAATCACAAAGTGCTTTACGTAGAAAGAACAGGTCAAAAATACAGGGAAATAAAACTAGACATCAACCTAGTCAACTGAAAGCTTTTCTGAATAACAACGTTTTCAGCTGCTTCTTAAAGGAGTCCACTGAATCAGCCTGGCGGACGACCAGAGGCAGTGCATTCCAGAGTCTAGGGGCCACAGACTGAAAAGACAGATCCCCACGAGTTTTAAAACGAGTCTTTGGAGCATGAGGAGATTCTGGTCCAAGGACGGAGGGAGGGTCCTTGGACCAGAGATATGTAAGAACACACAATTTAAAATCAATTCTATATTTCACCGGCAGCCAGTGGAGGGACGATAAAACCGGTGTTATGTGGGCTGTTCTGGGAGTTCCTGTTAAAATCCTTGCCGCAGAGTTTTGCACAAGTTGAAGTCTTTGGAGTGCTGACTTATTAAAACAAGTAAAAACTGAATTACAATAGTCAATGCGTGATGAGATAAAAGCATGAATAATCATCTCCAAGTCAGACTTTGACAACATTTTCCTTACTTTTGAGATGTTTCTTAGATGATAAAAACAATTTTTAGTCAACTGTCTGGAGTGACCCTCCAGAGACATGGCCTGGTCAAACACAACACCCAGGTTTCGGAGGCCCAGGTGTTGATTGATAAGAGGGATCTTTTTATCAGGGGCAATGATCAGAGTTTCTGTCTTGTCTGAGTTTATCTGGAGATAATTTGATGACAGACAATTTTTGATGCAAGACACACACTCTAAAAACATGGTTAAAAAATGCAACTCTGATTCATTAAAAGAACAATACAACTGGATGTCATCAGCGTAAAAGTGATAAGACACATTTGTAAAACCAGTAAGTATCTGACCAAGAGGCACCAGATACAGCAAAAATAAAACTGGGCCAAGTACAGATCCTTGTGCCACTCCACAAAACAGACTGGACATGTCAGACATTACATTGTTTATGGCAACACTGAAAGTGCGACCCAGAAAACCCCATCTCAGATTTTAGGCGACCCAGTTAACCCCTACCAGTCAACGGTTAGGCGATCAAAATCCTATGATCAGCGGTGTCAAAAGCAGATGTTAGGTCGAGTAGCACTAGAACAGTGTATCGTCCTGAATCAGCCGCTATCATCACATCATTCACAACCTTAAGTAAAGCAGTCTCAGTCCAATGCAGCTTTTGAAACCCAGATTGGAATTCATCATACAATCTGTGCTGAGTCATCAAAGAAGTAAGCTGCCCTGCTACAACTTTTTCCAAAATTTTTGAGACAAAAAGTTAGGCCTACTTTAGTGATGTTTGTGAACGAGTCAGCTCTTTTGAACGGTTCCTTAATGCAAACGGCTGGAATCTCAATTTTGAAAAGAACCAAACCTTTTTCTTTCTAATTTTTATGCCTTTTTATCCTTATTAATGCTGAACCAACAAAAGAATCGGCACAGAAGCAGACAGGAGTGAGAGCTCTGTGCGCAAAAAAGCATATTTGGCATCATAATAATTGTTGTTAAATTAGTTCTTATTTAAAAATTCTCATATAAAGTTCTCTGTCATATAAATAAAGGTAAAAAAAAGAGCCAGTCTTTTGAACAGCTCTTTGAGATGAACAGATCTAAAAGATTTGGACCCCATAGAAAAGCCATATAGCGCCCTCAACCCTGGAGAACCCACTGGGTCAAATTTGGCCACTGTTAATTGCTGCTACCCAAAATGAAAAAAAAAAAAAAATCGAATTTCAATTTTAAAAAATCAAAAAGCCCAGAGTGCCACTTCTGGCCCTTGCATAGAGATACCTAGTGGATGAATATTGAACTAAATTGAGTCAGAGTGGTAGTGACAAAATGGCTAATCTGTTAAGCTGAACAAAATCGTCTTCGCAGCAAACCAAATTGGTAAAATTGTGGTTTTTTTTGTTAATCTTTTTAGTAATAGCTTGCAGAATGTCTAGAAATATGTTTTATACCCTTTTTGGATAAATTTGTGGGTCAAATTTGGCCCTGATCCTAAATTAGGATAAAAAAAAAAAAGTGGATATTTCAATGCTCAGTGAACTTATAGCAGTAATTTAATGCAATGTTCATAATTTTCCAAAGAAGAAAAGGGTTCTTGGGTTCTCCAGGGTTAATTTAAATATATATCACTATCCTTGATTCATAAAAGGTTACTCGCCTTCTATTCTTTTCAATAGCTAGAAAATTAGAAGTAGAAGTGATCACATTTCTCTTTATTAGGTTTGACTCTAACCAAATAAACAGTGTGGGCACATTTTGCACAGTCTAAACATGTCAGCGCATTAATAAGTAATCCTGGAGTTAATTTACCAGAAATAGTTGTAGTATGATTTGTGTAAACCACAGACAAACCAAGCCAGACATTTCCACACACGTGTTTAAATAGCCTGCATTCCAAAGCCATTTCACTCAAATACGACTGCGGTTTCATAGTTACAGTAAAATATTATGCACTTCCCACATTTTACCTCAACTTGCAACTTTGAACTTGCCTCAACAACTTTTAAGTAACCACCCTCAGTTTTTGGACGACCTTGCCAACTCGCTTGTTTCTGCTGGCACTGCATCTTCATATTATCGAGCTAACGGCTAATGAGCGATGCACACCTCCCAAACTTCACACCACTCAGGGATGATACCGATATTAATAGGGAGAGAGAAAGAGAGGAAATGGATTCAAATGCAAAGCTATTAGCCAGCCGCACGTCGCTTCAAAGGCACATGCCCCAGGCCCGTGAATTAGTGAGCACATTTCAAGATTGCTACGAGCTACGTATTTCTGCCGGGTAAAGGCCACAATTGTATCCGTGATTATAATTTTGCTAAGTTGTACAAATGAAATATTCTGAAAATGAAATTCAGCAGGATGATAAATGACTAAATGCTGCTTTAAAGATGGATTATGCAACTTTTCTGGAAGGGGTGTCTGCTATCGACTTGCAGTGGTGGAAGGTAATGAAGTAGAAGTAGTAGTAATAGAAGAAATACTGTACTTATCTATCTGTACTTTACTTAAGGACATTTCACAGAGGATAATTTTTGCTCTTTTACTTCACTACGTTTGAGAGCAGGTATCTGTACTTTTTGCTCCACTACATTTGAACTGGACTGACAAGTAAAAAGTACTTTTCATATGATCTGAGGGGTTATTTTTACCAGACTATAGTTTTTGAGTTTAAGCTTTGGCGTTAAGCAAACAAAAATAAATACACAAAATTAATAAGAAAATTTGAGAAATTGACTCGTATTGTTGCTGTTGACCAAAATATGTATCTTGTTTTTTTTTTTTTTTTTTTTTTTTTTTATCAATATCACTACATTTAATACTTCACTAATACTTACATTTTTTACTCTTAAAGTACATTTTTAAACAGGTACTTTAATTAAGGTACTTACTTAAGCAGATTTTTTTCATGTAATACTTTTACTTTCTTGAGTAACTTTTTACCTCTTTTACTTTTACTTAAGTAACAAAACTGAGTACTTCATCCACCACCGTCAGCTTGTTTGTTCCACAGTATGGCATTAAACGTATATCTTGCATTTATTCAATCACATGTATTGATCAAAAATACTTTGACAAAACATTTTCAAGTATTCTTTCCGTGAGTGGGGTCGCCTCTCCGCAGATCTGACCCTAACTTAGCCTGGTAAGTCAGATGCTTGTATCTAGAGCAGGGCCTTTGACAGAAATTTGGTGGCCTGGGGCAAGAAGCCTCGCATGGGCCCCCCTCAGATATAAATGAACAGGAAGAGGGTCCAGTTTTGGGGCCTGGGACAGTGACCCCTTTGTCCTCCCCATCAACTCCCCTGATCAAGTTTAATGTGATACTGATGTGATACAGTCCAGCAACGCAATACAATCTCCATGGAGACAAGCAATTAGCACCAAAATTGACACCTTTAAGTGGACAGCAGGGCCGTCAAGAGAAATTTGGGGATCTGGGGCAAGAAGCCTCCCTCTGGGCCCCCCTCTAATATAAATGAATAAGAAGAGGATCCAGTTCTAGGACATGGGACAGTAAAATGTTATGCACGTCCCACATTTTACCTCAGTTTGCAACTCTGAACTTGCCTCAACAATTTTTAAGTAACCACCCTCAATTTTTATCCTCCCCATCGACTCAAATGATCCATAGAATTTGATACATTTAATATGATACTGATGTGATACATTCCAGCAACGCAATACCATCCTCATGGAGACAAGCAGTTAGCACCAAAATTGACACCTTTACAGCACGGCCGTCGACAGAAATTTGTCAAAAATGGGCAAGAATCCTCACATGGGGCCCCCCTCAAATATAAATGAATAGGAAGAGGGTCCAGTTCTGGGGCGTGGGACAAGCAACGCATTTGTCCTCCCCATCGACTCCCCTCATCCATAGACTTTGATACATTCAGTGTGATACTGTCCAACATTCCAGCAACGCAATGCAATCTCCATGGAGCAGTTAGCACCAAAATTGACACCTTTAAGTGGAATACCTGTATCTACCTGAATAAGGAATCCAGTGGTCCCCCCTGAGGCAGTACGACTACAGTGCAACCTGTATGTTTTGATGGATACTGTACAGATATGGCCCAAGGCAGATGTCAAGTGCTAATTTAAACTGTGCTAGTTCATCCATATCACTGTCACTATGGGCTGTTCCTGAACTCGCAATGAGAGCTGACAATAGCAGAAATACATGTGAAAATGAAAAGCCCACTGTGTACCCTCGTCTACTCGTGAGGGGCGTACACCTGCTTAACTCCGTAAAACAATTATTGCGTTATCGTTAATGCTCCACAGTACGGCGTTAAAGGGCCCACAAACATACCTGGAGTTTTATTTTGTTTCGCTCATACATATTCAACACACAAATCCTGCAAATTTAGGGTGTTCTCTCACATTGAAAACACTCTGTTCCACCTTGTGATGTCATGTGGTAATACAGGAAGTGCTCCAGTGTGTTTTTAAACTTCATCAGGATCATTTAGATGATTTCAGACCTGGAATTGCCAATCTTTATCGAAAGAAAAGGTGAAAGGTAACTTGAAAACTACCACTTCATGACATCACAAGGTGGAACAGAGCATTATGAGATTTGAAGATGTAGACAGATTAATAATAAAGGTTTACTCCAACATGTGTGATTAAAACAAAGCACAACTCCAGGTATGTTTTCGAGAGTCAATTTTGCATAATATAAGACCTTTAAACTTTTATCTCGTATTAACTCGTTTTTTTATGACTGTGAACTGCTTGTAACAATAGAGATTAGTTTGATACTATTCTGAAGAACAAGATTTTTGCCTCACAGCCGGTTCAATTCCCAGAATGTGTGGGGACTTTTTGAATATATATTTGTTTGATGGCTGTGAATGACTAAGCTCTTTCACTGAAATACCACGTAAACCCTGTGCACTCAAGTAAGATGGAACTTCCTCTTTGGTTTCTCCGGAAAGTACTTTCAAAAGTTTATTTAGCTTGCATTACATTTTTGTCTCCTTTCCTGGATTAAGTAAAAAACTAGCTGCCTTATTTAGTACACTCTCTGATTCACAAATTTGTATTTTTTTTAATCTATTTTTAATTATAACAGTCATAGCGGCTCTAGTCAAATGAAGCTCATCGAGGCTAGCGGTTATTGGGGCGAAATTTGTAGCCAATTTCTGATCACTAGTATCATAGCAACCAAAGAGCCAATCCAGAGGCAGGTTGTCGAAGATAACTCCCCTTTCCCGCCCACACCGCTGGTTTATCAGGGAGCGTGCGCTTAGCAACGCTGTCAATCAAACCTGTTGCTAACGCTATCGGAAGCGACCTCAGGGAAAGAAGCCTCCTGATTTGTCTGTTATTATTGTTCATATCTTGATTTTGCCCATGTCTGTACCAGGATCATGTAGAGTGGGGTAATACAAACATTTTAAGACCAAAATGACGAGGCTCACTGCTGCAGTTACAGAGACACGGGCGACAATTTTTCAATGTAAAGTGAATTGGAGCCAGAGTCGATGGAGCTGAAAGCACAGCCCGCGAGTACTCACAGCAACACATCCAGGTGGTTGAAAAAACAAAAGAAAATAAAAAACATATCGCCAAATTACACATTAGCAAGCAGATGTACGCAATGACAATAAAGGTATAAAATTGCGCTCTAAAAATACAAGTAATTTTTCAGCCTGATGGGCGCAAACAGCAGGCAGCCATTCTCCTAAGAACAGTTAGAGGAGACACTAACTATGATAATAAGAAGCATCAGTTGTACTTTTGGGAAGACATTAGTCATACAGGGAGGCGGTGTAATGTGAGCGTGTGCAATAAACAACCCCACTTAGTGCCATAAACCAGTGATTTACAGGTGAATTTCAAATGCTATTAGAATATATGTGGACATGTGCAATTTCAAATCAGAGTGGTGTTTTGTTAAATACATGACATTTTCCATGAAACTATTTACATTTTATTCGTTGTCATGGTATTGATTTAAAATGGCTGAATGGTAGAAATGGGTCCACTTACGTCCTGTTCAGGAATGGAGAATTGAGAGTTTTGGACATAGTGGCATTTTACTGTAGCCAGCAGTGGATTTTCATGGGTTTTTATGTTGAAAAATAGTTATGTGACGTTTTTTAACCTTTTGAGTCTGATTTTATATTATTTTTTTCTATTTGGTCTTTTTTTTTTTTTTTTTTTTTTATCTATTTATTAATTTTATTTATCATTTTTTTTTTTTTTTTTTTTTTTTTTTTTTTTTACAATACAAACTAAACAAACTAAACAATACATACTGGTGTGACAGACATTGATATTTGACAAACCAACATCCAGCAGAAGTTGTGGCCGCTCAAGTCCGAAGTGGCTGTCCATTTGAGGCTATTTGACACTTAAGTCCGACTGCTTCCAGTGGCTTCTTACGTTTGCCTGTGAAATGCTGGGAATTTCCATCAATATAATGTCCAAGTTCATAATCATGAGATCAGAAATCAGTGACTTCCACAGAGAAATAGAGGGAGCATCATCACCCACTTTACCATAATACTGTTTCTAGTGTCCTTAAGGATGACTGAACAACAGGCTGACAACAGTGAAACATGTCCAAATAAACACATCATTGGGTTTCCTGTCACCTGTGGTTTAATATTGGCACAGACCTCGTTCCAAAATGTTTGGTCGTGAGCACATTCCCATAACAATGATACCTCGTGCGCACATGGTACTTACTATAAATATTTCAAGAAATATATACAGTATGCAAAATAATGTACTGCAATTCTTTAAAGCTATTACAAATGAAGATTTTAGATTTTAGTAAGATAAGAATTTTGTCCCATTCCTGTAAACCTATTTCACGTTTAAGCAGAACTTTTTTTTTTTTTTTTAAATAAACATAAGTAAGAGCAGAAGAGTAGGTGGGGATAGGTGAAAACATTAATCTTTTGAGCTCTCAAGCCACAAATACAGGACAAGACAGGATTACTCCCAGAGCAATCACAATACAATTATGAGTAAGTTAATCATGATGGGACACGTTTCACAAACACAAGTTCACAAAAGCTGATTTTTCATAATATGTCCAGGGCCGGCCCAAACCATAAGCAGACTAACCACCAGAGGGCCCCCAAGAGCCCATACATTTATATTGAAAATAATGATTGGAAAGCTTTTTTCTGAAAACTAAATGGCACCCTCGTGTTTATACTAGTCTAAATATCCCTCTTAAGTGATTAGATGTGTTTTATTTCCAGTAGTTAAAAATGTGCTGCCTACATTTGTTTTTTAATTGGGCAGTGGTGTGGACAACTACATGTTTAAGGACCCCTCCCCTCCAGGTGTGCTCTGGATGAGCTGAGGCAGCAGAGGAAAATTTGACTGGGTGTTTTACAAACTAAAAGACTAAAAGTTAGTGAAGTTCAGTTTATGTAAAGTATGGGACAGTGCATGAAGAGCCCAGAGGAAGATCATTTTGGAGAAAGAGGGACTTTTTTTTACAGAGGACTGGAAATATATTCCACTTTACACCATTGGACCTGCAGGACAAAACAGTGAGCATGGACGTGTATAATTCTGCAGAGAGGACACACCTCAGAGGGACAGAGGACAGACAGGACACACCTCAGAGGGACAGAGGACAGACATTCAGAGGGACAGAGGACAGACAGGGAACCTCAGAGGGACAGTCCAGCAGGGTGAGTCCATATTACACTGGCTGTTTTTGGTTGGCTCGTCCTTTTGTCTCTAAACATCAGATGATGTGAGTGTAGTTAAAGCAGGTCACTGCTCCTGTGTCAGATTAACAACGTTGATTATGGCAGAAACCTCTGTTTACATCTGCTGGATGAAAAAGAACAACCTGTGAAGACTCCTGAATGTTGTGAATGCTCATATAGGGAGCACCGATACCATGTTTGTTTGTTTCCAGAGAAGTTGGGAAAATAGATTCAACAACGACCACCCTGTGACCGCCTCCTGAATGCCCCAAAAAACCACCCAGCACTAACCAAAAAAAACCCCACCAAAACACCATGCTTACCAACTGACTCATTATGAAGAACCGTCATTTTGGAGAAGTTGAGGGGACAACCTACAGTTTAAACCAAACATAGAGGACTGGAAATATCTAATTCCACTTTACCACCAGAGGAAACCTGACTGGGTGTTTACAAACTAAAGGGCTAAAAGGAGTGAAGTTCAGTTTATGCAGTATGGGACACTGCAGCCCAGAGGAAGATCATTTTGGAGAAAGAGGGACTTTTTTACAGAGGACTGGAAATATATTCCACTTTACACCATTGGACCTGCAGGGACAAAACAGTGAGGCTGGACGTGTATAATTCTGCAGAGAGGACACACCTCAGAGGGACAGAGGACAGACAGGACACACCTCAGAGGGACAGAGGACAGCAGGACAGGACCACCTCAGAGGTCAGATTATTACAGGACACACCTTTTTGGACAGAGGTGGCTCGTCCAATTATTGTCTGTTTTGGCTGTGGCTCGTCCTTTTGTCTCTAAACATGATGTGAGTGTAGTTAAAGCAGGTCACTGCTCCTGTGTCAGATTAACAACGTTGATTATGGCAGAAACCTCTGTTACATCTGCTGGATGAAAGAACAACCTGTGAACGACTCCTGAATGTGCTGTGAATGCTCATATAGGGAAGCACCGATACCATGTTTGTTTGTACTTCACTTCGAGTACTCACCGTTACCGAGTAAAGATACCGATACCAGTCATTTTTACTGGTGTTTGATTATAGAGGTAAATCTAATTCATTTCATACAATTTTTATAGTATAGCCTATTTTTTCATCTTAGGCTGTTTTAAATTTCTACTGAAATCACTGTGGTTAGGTATGTTTCAAATATAATTTATTTAGATAAGCACCTGGCTTTAATATTTACCACATCCTCTTTGCAGCTGCGCTAACTGCTAAGGAGCTAACTGTTAGCATAACACTTAGTGTTGTGTTACTTTTACCATGGCCACACACATATGGACATGCTGTACTATGTATCTTTTAAAAGCTCTGAACCCGCTCTGTTCAGTCGCCAAATGTGTTTGTCAATTACAATACGTTACAACACAAGCCCAAGCAAGTAATTGTCAGTGCCACTTAGCAACATTAGCATGCTACTTTCGTAAACACAAGCACTGTGCTGATATCCTGTGAACAAGAGGCAGTGCAGCTACAGTGGTATCGGCTCTTGGTATCGGCAGCCCATTGACAAGTACAAGTACTGGCACCCGATACCGGTATTGATATTTGTGCATCCCTACTGAATTTATGTCTTCTAACTTAACTCTGCATTCAAAGTCTGACAATAAGCATAAAAATAATGTGGTCCTAAAATCCTCTTATTTTATGTTCAATCCTTCCAAATGATCTAATGATTATAAATCTGATTTTACGTCCAGACTGTTTCTCTTATGCATCTCAAACTTGGATCACTACTTTGTACTTCGTGAGTGATAAGATTTTGAAGTAAGTGTGCCCTTGCTTAAGTACATATTTTGTTACTCTATCCAATTCTGCATTTTATAGCATAAAGAATTGATAAATGTGAGCCCACTTTAGTCAACTGAAACACATTTAAATGCACCAATCACCAAGAAAAAAAATGTGCAGAATTAAAAATTTCTCTGGCAGACCTTCTGTCCTTCTGTATATATATTTTTATACTGTTATTTTTTTATACTGTAGAATTTTCAGTCTGGCAATTTCAGCTTGGGGGCCCCTAAAGGCTCGGGCTGGCCCTGAATATGTCCTCTTTAAGATATAAATGTCAGTCTCCAAATGCCGAGCTCTTTTGTAGACCCTTAGCAGTTGGCACCATGGCCCAGACACCTGATCTCAGAGGGGAATAGGCCAAAGAGCACACGACCATAGACTCTTTCATTTCACTTCTTTGGTCACTTTTTTGGTCATGTGTGTCTGCCCGGTCGGCTTTGGAAGGAGCGTCTCCTTTCAGATGGGCTTAATGTCACAGAGATACACGTGGGATTAGCGTAGCAGACATGACCCGTGTATTTACTTAAGGCCTACAAGAAGTAGCCATAGAAGAGCTAGTTTGTAAAGTCAAAAACTACAAGACAAAAAAATCTGAAAAATGTGCGAAACATTTTGGGATTGGATAACTGATTCCCTTGGCCTTTGATCTTATGATAGATTCTGTTGCAGTATTTGATCAAAACTAATCCAAATAATAATGAAATAAATAAAAAAAAGCTGGTACATGTCCAGAGAAGTTGTTCAGTTCCACCTATCTTACAAAGAAAAAATATATTATAAAGAGTTTGGCACAAAACTTAATGTTCACATGCAACTTTCCATTCAACAAACCCATCTCATCTCACATTTTTAAAGATTGAACCCCAAAGGCTGCATATTGAAAGTACCTTACAGACCTAAACATCTCTGATTCAGCTGGTGTTCTAGACCAGTGGTCCCCAACAACCGGGTCGGGGACCGGTAACTGTCCATTACGTATTTGCTACCGTGCCACACAAAAACAATAATTTATCAGTGACCGCATCTTCTCCGACGTAACTTTCGCCCGTCCCTCATGACACACTAATAAGCTTGTCCGTAAATATACAATAAAAATTCTGATAAATCGCCACAGAAAATCCATTTGATATAACGGTGAGTTTATTATATCTGAGCTAGATCTGCTCTTGTCCTCCGCGATGACGTATCACGTAGACGTCGTAGACAATCAAACCTTCAAAACTGCTTCGGCACATGGAGACTAAGACCCTGGATTAAAAGATAAGCCTTTAGAGTTTTTTTTTTAAAGAAACAACCGTTAAAAAGAAGGAAAGAAGAAACAAGCGCAGGGCTCACTCTGATTCAGCGGTATAGTGAGTTGTATTTTTTACGTACTTAACTTATTGTTACCATATTAATCTGCCACGTGTAGATGGCCGGTCCGTGAAAATAAAAGCTACATTATTCCGTTCCATGGTGTAAAAAAAGGTCTGGGGATCCCTGGTCTAGACCACATCAAAGGTGCCAATGTGTGTGCTAGCCTCTTTGTGACCAATCATGTGTGTGCTAGCCTCTTTGTGACCAATCATGTGTGTGCTAGCCTCTTTGTGACCAATCATGTGTGTGCTAGCCTCTTTGTGACCAATCATGTGTGTGCTAGCCTCTTTGTGACCAATCATGTAGCCTCTTTGTGCAATCATGTGTGTGACTCTTTGTGACCAATCATATGTGTGCTAGCCCCTTGTGACCAATCATATGTGTGCTAGCCTCTTTGTGGCCAATCGTATGTGTTCTAGCGTTTTTGTGACCAATCGCGTGTGTGCTAGTGTCTTTATGGTTAATCATGTATGTGCTAGCGTCTTTGTGACCAATCGTGTCTGTGCTAGTGTCTTTGTGGTTAATCATGTATGTGCTAGCCTCTTTGTGACCAATCGTGTCTGTGCTAGCCTCTTTGTGACCTTTCACTTAATCAGTGATTCCGTTTTATGTTTGTGTTGAGGCAGAGGGGAAAGGTCACCGAGCCAGCCGCTCCAGGTGCAGTCCCCTGTCATATAGATCCTCCCCTGTCATATCTGACCTGTGGGATCTCCTAATGTCCCCATCATTTACTGTGTGTGTGTGAACATTACACTAGCATTAGTTTCATATAGGTTAGGTCGTATGGGTGAAGTGTGTCACAGGTAATGAGTTTTGCACTAGATTAGTCTGTTACATGGATGTATTTGATTGTACCATGATGGAAAAGTTCAGAAGAAGGCAACGGGTAGTGGTAAAATTAGTTGGCGTTTTATTTAAATTAACCATATGCCGCCTATGCTCATAAGTGTTTTCTACAAAAAAGGTACGACAATCACAACTGAACCAGGGTTGCCAGTGCCAGATTATAGTATATATTCAAAGATTTTTCTTATTCTCAGTATATTGACATATATATTGACCTGCAGAGGCTGCACTAGCACTGATTCAGGTGCTGGGGTTTATCGTAGTGACCATTCAGACCGGAGAGGATCCCTTTAGGTTTAAACCAACAGGATTTTATCTCTGAAACTGGTAACCCAAATGAGACTCATATGAGGTTCATTCTGCTTTCTGGTTGGATAAATGTCTTAACAACAAAAACTCCAAATTATCATATAAACAGTTTGGCCTGCACGCTCAGGGTTTTTGCAATTAAGAAGTTCTTAGTGTCCCTATAAGTATAACGACAACTAAAACAGATTATTTTTTTTTTGTAAATAATAGACTAATGACAGCAGTAGTTGTGCTGGTGGTAGCTCACAGAGACAACTGGCACGGGATGACAGCCACTTTTCCGCCATCTCGTCCCTGGGGCAGCTGTGGCTTCAGAAAGCTCTCACAGGCTTGGACAGCAAAGTCTCGATAAATGGGCAAATTGTTACATTTTTATATAGCGACTTTCCCCCTTTAAGTCGTGTGGAGCACTTTAAGAACTGATTTCTTTTAACTATCAGTTTATGGTTAAAAAATAATATACGATGCTGGCTTTTTGTAATTTTCGACTTAATCAGCGGGACCAAAATACGCCACATTAACTCGTCTCTCAAAAATCTGTCCAGAATTTGAATCAGCTCTCTATCAACAGAACCTCTCCTTTCACATATTTTGTGATGCAGCTTATGAATATGTAGTTGCCCACTTAGCCGCACTTTGTACCTCATGCCCACACGTCCATATGAGATGTTCGGTGATTTCATTAGCGCAAATAACAGCGTGTGGATAGCATAGAAATATGACACGACCTTTATAATGTAGTTACAAAGAGGACACATAACGGTCACGTATAATGGGATAATGGGTCGGTCTTTTTTCTCTTGTAAATTATTCTATGGAAATTTAGTTGTAATCAAACTTCAGTTTAAGAAAGTATTTTTTTTTATTAAGAGTTGCACTGTGTAACTTTTCTGGTGGAGGATCTGCTGCCACCTTGTCGCCATGGAAATATAACTGCATTACCTAGAATATGTATGTATGGCATTAACGAAGACCTGTTGTGCTTGTGTCTGCTGTATAGTGATAATCTACGACACCCGTGGATCATTTGTTATGATTAGCACATTTTAGCACAATATTCAACTAAAACAAATTAATAAACGAAAGAAGTCGGCTTAGTTCCACCTTTCAAAACTGAGGTGTCCATCCCTGTTAATGCCATCACAATAAAACAGAGGTGTCCAAACTTTTCTCATTAAGGGCCACGTATAAAAACAGAGACAAAGTCAATTTTGCAGAATGTATCTGCTTTAAACATCTATATCCATGAAGATGAGCAATTGACGGCACTAGGCAAAGTTATAGGTCAGATCTGTGGAGAGGCGAAGATACATAAGTTTAATGTGATACTGTGGAAAGTAATAACTTTTTTTGCATCATTGGGCAATTTGCCCACTTTACCGACTTTGCTTATGCCTGATGGAGACGCCATCGACGCAGTTGGCTCCCTTGTTGTCCGTTCCAGGGCGGCTGTGGCTTCTTTCTCCTTACACCCAAACATAAGCGTAAAGTACACACATAAACTCTGACAAAACTTAATAGCCCCAGTATTTTATTAACAAGAGAACGTCATAAAATGTGCGATTAAACTCTATACGGCCATTACGAGAATATAAAACTGTTTATTAAGTGACTGAGCAATAAATACGAAGGTAAACCATATACACTTAATGACTGTAAGTGCCGGTTTAGAAGGAAAATACTATAGGTTATATTGACAACAGAGAGGGGGACTTTAGAAATTCTGTCAAGTAATCTTCAGAGTTAAAAACATATAAAAAACAAAAAACATAACTCATTTTAAACTGTCTGTTATTGTCCAAACAAGCAATAATCCTAATAATTTACCACAGTGAATTATGAACGCTTTTCACAGCTTTCAGTGGCTAAAGCAGTTACATCGTCACAGCAATGCAAACGACAACTAGCATGCTGATAGCGCACTTGTCATACTTCCTGGTTCGTGGGGAGTAAAAATGCTCTGTAATTAGACGCAAACTGCACGCATCTTTATGTGTCTTTGAGTAGCTCAGTTGGTGGCGTGTTTGTCCACTCATCCGAATGTTGGTGGTTCAAATCCAGCTACCACAAATTAATACTGTCATTGTTTCCTTGGGCAAGACACTTAACCCACTTCGCACCCAGTGTCTGTCTACACTGGTGTATGAACGTGTGTCTGAATGGGTGAGTGGTTTCTTGACGTCAACTGCTTTGAGAGCCTTGAAGGTGGAAAAGCGGTGTATAAAAATGTGACCATGGCCATTTACTGAGGCGAGACAAAATTGACTTTATTACATTGAAAAAATTGGGTGCAGCCCCTTTTAAACAGCAAGTACAGACAAATGAAACTGTTTGCTGGTTGTAGTTAATAATCAATGTTCTGAGATCTTAACATGTCAAGATAGCATAGCATAACATAACATAACATAACATACACAGATGGATGTAAACCATTGTCTCTATTTAATCTGATTGCATTTGCTGGACAACCATTTGTCCAAGTCCTGCAACGATACTGAACAATGTTATTATTATTATTATTTTAATAAGTGATTTATAAGTCTACAGTAATTAGATTGTTCTTTTAGCAGAGTGGAAATCGGGAGTCTTGGCCAAACAATATGAAATGTATCTTTAATGTAAGTGCTTTTTGTGATCAATGGTCAAACAAAAACGACTTCGCTGGACAAAAGCATTACTCAGATAGTTTGTGTTTAAAGGAGATTGTTGTTTAGAAAGACAGCGACCAGATGGAAGACTGGATTATTCAGTAAAGAAAATGTCTAAAAAAGATATTGCAATGTGGGTAGTAGGCAGTAGTAGTAGTAGGAGTAGCAGTAGTAATAGCAGCAGTAGTAGTAATAGTAGTAGCAGCAGCAGCAGCAGCAGCAGTTGTATTAGCAGTAGTAGTAGTAGTAGCTATAGCAGTAGTAGTAGTAGTAGCAGCAATAGTGGTCCAGCTCTACTACTCTAACATAGTCCATTCATTTACGGCTTATGGCTAACTAATGAAGGTGATATGTGGTGGCCCTGACAGATATAGTGACCTTTCACATAAATTAATGGGGTACTAAAGGATTGGATGTATATGGTAACTATGACGATACATTCACACAGACAGGTTCACATAAGTACACTGTTATTCATGTTAAAGGGCCTATATCATATTATACTACATTGTACATAAGCTTTGTATATTTTTTAAGGCTACTTCAGTAGTATACGTGGATCCTGGATACATCACATGCAGGTTGAAACATTATTCCCTCATCGAGGCGACAGTGGCTCTCGCTCGCGACATAAAACATGATCAGATCCACCAACCCACTGGTCGGCGGTGCGATTCCAGCTCCCACGTACGATGAATGTTGTTATTGCCTCCCTGGGCAAGACATTTAACCCTTAGCCCCTAGTGTCCATTTACCATCAATAACGTATCTGGTCTTGTATTTTGCTACATTTACATTTCAGTATTCCTGTTTACAAGGTACTCTTGCTCTGAGCCTCGGAAATCACTCCATTTCAATTGTCGTGGATTGTTACGTCACAGGCGGAAATCCAGAGCTCTCCAGTAATAAATAAATCATTACTAGATTTGCCCGAAACATTTTTGTAATGAAATTGCATTAATTACAACTGCATACTGGCTGACTATTAAAACATGAAATGCTAAAGAAAAGGTACTTAGCATGTAAAAAAACAAAAAAAACAAAACTGTTGGCCTTAGCAGTGGTAATGAATTAAATCGAAGGGTTTCTTGGGTCTTACTCAGAGCTCAAATCGCCCATTAATCCCTATATATTGGTGATATTTACACATCGCCACACACATCCACTTTTTCCACTTTTCACCCCATTAGCAACTTTATTAGCGAACCTCTCCATTCTGTCCATCCACCACAGGAAGCTACTTTTGGCCACTGTGTTTCTGCATTTAAACAGTCGAGAGGAAAACACTTTGTTTCCCTTCTGCCAATTCACAGGATCTTGCCAATGATCCGGATAGGAGGCCTGCCCCGCTCCCATTTAGGTCAGCACTACTTAGCATTAAAGATAACTTCACAGCAGCCATCCTGTTTATGCACAAGAAAGAGGGCGCACAAACATGGGCAGCAGAGAGGAAAACACACAAACAAATTATCAAGAAGTACAGTTTAACCAGGGACTGAACGAGGAAGCTGGTGGACTGTATTTTAGAGGTCTCTGATGTGTAATATTAGATAAACAGAACTTTAAACACAATGAGGATGTGATGTTTTGACGAGTTACATCAGCGAGGCAGACATTTTTGTAGTGTGGGTCTGCTTGTGTCCATGCAGATGTGATTTCTTTGTATGACACTGACCTCATCTTTATTCAGTTGCTGGTTAAAGTATTCATCCCCATCCATTTTATTCCATTTATCTGTGATTGAGCTGTGCGGGGACGGCAGTTTTAGCCGGGACTCCCAGACTTCCGTCACCCCAGACACATTCTCCAGCTCCTTCGGTAAGACCCAAAGGTGTTCCCTGGCCAGCCGAGAGACAGTCCTTCCAGCGTGTCCTTGGTCTTCCTAGAGGCGTCCTTCTGGTGGGACATGCCCGGAACAACTCCCCAGGAAGGCGGCACCTCATCTGCCTGGAAACGCAGTGGTTCTACTCCAAGCTCCTACCATGTGACTGAGCTCCTCACCCTATCTCTAAGGGAGAACTTGGCCACCCTGCGGACGGAACTAATTTCGACCACTTTTTGTCCTTTTACCCAAAGCTCAGGACAGAAAAAACCTTAAAAACATGCACATACATCCACAGATCTGGCATGTAACCTAGCTGGCATGTGTTAATTGAGACAGAGATGTTTAATGACGTTCAGTAACACCTCCATGGAAATACACAGGAAATTGGAAAAAAAAAAGTCTTAACACACATTAAATACTCAAATCAACGCGGTGTTAGTGCAGACTGCAGCTGACTGGTCTACCCAAACTTTCTGTGCCTGCAAGCCAATTTTTGTGACGCCTCTAACCCATTTCTACCATCTCTACCCCCTGCGTCTCTCCCTCCCACACACTATGTTTTATTAATGCGCACCATGTAATTTCAGTATGTCTTCATTTGGCCATAACTCCAAACTGAAAATCGCAACACTGAAATCACTTTGTCATATCTTGCCCCATAGAGACAGGAACTGGCAACCACCGTGTAGATTCTCATTGCAGTTACTTAGCGGCTAATTATGCATCCCCCCTCTGGCTGGCAGCAACATGATTGGCAGGATATGAAAACAAATTGTAAATAAAAACTCACGAGTGGACACACAATGTAAGAGAGGAACTGCCTGCCAATCTGTCTCACAGCTTTAACCCAGCGTTGCCAGATTCACTCACTGCACCTCGGGGCATTTGGAGGCTACTTACCACACTTAGAATTTATTTGGACGATTTAGTAAATAATTGAGCACAAAGACCAAGTCAGGACTGAGATGTTGAGAACTGATAGTTGTAGTTATGAGCCTGTCATTATTTTCTGGGGGTTGCATAATATTTCACTGTAAACAACAAGATATGCCTATATTCTTGTTTTTAAACCTTTCAAACATCTTCTGAAATGCGTGGGATTATTGTATTTGTTGAGTCGTTCTTATTCCAGTCATTTCTAAATGTCATTTGCAATAGTTGTCAGACAAAAATGCAATTAGATATATATATATATATATATTTTTTTTTTTTATTAAATGTTTCTTTTCTCCCTTCCTGTCGGCCGCCCAGGTCACTGTCTGCTCTTCACCCTATTTCCATAGTGTGCCGATTGACTTATATTTGTGTGGTCCAGGGCATTGGACCAGCAACCTTGTACATAATACACAAGGTTGCCATGGTGTATTGACTTTAACATAAACATTATTTAGGTCACTCCATTATTTAGGATAAGAGTGACCTAAATAATGCTCATGTTAAGTTTTTCTTTGGATCTGTGACTCATAGAACCATAGTTACATACATAACTCTCATTATACTATTGGGGTCCATGGCTTTGAACCAGCAACCTCATGCATAAAAGCTATAGTTACTTCTACTACTGGCTTGCTCAAAAAAAAAAATCTGAAGGGGATTTGGGGAACAAGGAGACCATCATTGCTGATTGTAGAGGATCCCTGAGGTCTCTCTGAGTTTTTCATCACCCTGAAGGAGGGTCTAAGGACAGAAGATGTAACACTATAAATGACCACATGATCGAATGACTCAGACTTGGTAAATGATATCTTAATTAAGTAGTTACTGAGCCTGAATCAGTCTTAATAAACCATTCGATCACTGTGAATAACATCTTTGTTCATGTTTTATTAGAGCTAGTTAAGGTGCTTGTGTAGTGTATTATAGAGTGTTCAGTGGTGTTCAGTGAAGCACTACTCAGGCTGTAGAAGGCCCTGACATTTTCAACTCCACGCTGAGGGATCAGAGGTCAAATGTCATTCTGTAGTGTGGAATTATCTTGATTTAGCAAAGGCAGCTCAAACTCGCCTGTGCTGTGCCCTGGTCCAAAATGTGTCTTGTTCATGCTGCGCTAAAGCCTGTAATCCAAACTAACAAGAACCATGCAATTATTTAGAGGAGCAGAATATGCTTTTGAACAATAACCATTTTCTTATTCTTATAAAACATTTTACTTTGCATTGCATTGCTGACTCCACACTTGGTGAGAGTAAGCGCACAATTGTAGCCACAGCTGCCCTGAGGTAGACTGAAGGACACGAGGCTGCCAATCTGTGCCATTGGCCCCTCCGACCACCACCGCAAACAGCCTTAGAACTTTATAGAGCCTTTTGAAATTGTGAATAAATCAAAATTCCTATTATTAGTCAATTCAAAATGTGATAATATTTACTTCATTTCTGACAAAATTGATATGTAATGTTTATGAAATATTGTGAAGCAGTTCTATACTGTATGAAAAAAACAGGAAAAAAGCAATAGTTAGGACTTGTTAAATAAGATGAGTTCTGGGTTGTATTGTTTTTTTTTTTTTTTTACTGTTGGAGTTCAGCTTTACAATGCAGTTTCTTATCTCTGTGTTGTTGTGATATTTTGTTGTATACAAGTGTTTGTGCAAATGTAGGAATGCTGCAGTAATCGGCTTTTATTTGACCTCCTGACTTTTAGAATGTTTTACTAACTTTAATGTATATAATGTAAATTTTGCTGTTGTTTTTTGTTGTAGTTTTGTTGATAGTAGTAGTGGTATTGTCCCCACTGAAACTAACAGACCAAATAAATAAAACATATGGACATAAAGACAGAATGGCTGGTGTAGTTTTAGAAAATTATGTTTTATAAATCATAAATACATTTGATTAAATATGAACGACATCATTTAGTAGTTCCCAAAACAAATTGGATAGCTTTGATACTCCTCAATATAATTCAAATGATGAAATCACTGAGCTTGCAGCAGTGTTTTTTTGTGACTTTGACATTACACATACAGTTGTAGTGATCTTTATGTGCTCCTGTCACTTTCAGAGTTTGCATTCATTATTGTATTGAAATCTACACATGATTTTGAAAAATAACAAGCCTATTTTGCCTATTCAACAGTCAGAATATTCTGGCGAGTTATGTGATGATAAGACAAATGTGCATTTAATGGAATTTTTACTTAGGACAGGTCATTTCTGGTTGAACACTGACGAGGACAGTTGCACTTTACGTCTGAGAGACTGAACTCCACAAACCAGGCTCCAAACCAGCTCTTTTTCATTAAGAGGGAAACAGGTAAGGTACTACCTACATTTCCATGCATTTTGACAAAGAAAATGACATCTGTAGTAGCTTAAACGTTTGCGAAAGAGGTAGGGCTTTTATGTTAATATAGATTTTTGATGTGGTGGAAAATGACTTTATAAGTGGGAGCATTTCTGAGGGAAAAACTCATTTACCTGAGTCAACTACTGCTGTCATCGCCCATTAAGATCAGCTCAAAATCTGGAGATGAGTCCCTGGGCTCCTGACAGGTTGCCCCAGCGGTATTGAAGGATGGGTCAAATCCAGAGTACAAATTTCCCTTTGTGTACTTTTCATGTACATTTCATTTCATTAGTTGTCAAGGTATTAACGTGAAATAAAACGAGGTGGACTTAAGTCATGAGAAGTGTAATGTGTTTCAGTGATACAAACCTAAAGAATGGTACCTACCTTTACCATGGAGGGTGTTAAGGAGTCAATCCCACAAAAGTACGAGTTTACTGAATGTCTGTCCAGCCGTGGCTATGGTCAAGTGGTCAAATGCCAAAAGAAAGACACTCAGGAGGTTGTAAGAGTTAAACTTCCCTTAAACAAGAAGGAACCAAAGGAGAAGGTAAGCCCAGGTTATGATACCGGGGCCCCAAAACACAAACCACAGGCAAAGTCCTCTAGTTAAGCTAGTCCTGACCAAGACTGGCTCAGGATATGGAGATAGGTCCACTGCTCCTGACGAGTTGCCACAGCGACATTGAAGGGAGGGTCAAATGCAGAGGACACATTTCCCTACGGGGACGATGAAGTGTCTTAGCCTTCAATGCAAGGTCTATGTAGGTGCTAGGACAGTGACAAGCCAGTTAGGATAATGTTAAAACCTGCTAAATAAATACATTTTAAGTTTAACACAAGTCCTGTTCTCCAGAACAAAAACCAGGTCTGAACCAAGGGTCACGATCAGGTCATCAGAAAATGCTGTTGTTTCTCAGGAGGAAGGCAACCAGCAGTGTAATAGGTGAGTGATTTTATACCCAAGAAACTATAATTACAATATGATTTGCAAGAACCTCACACCTATAAATCTCTGCTCTTTCAGTCCTAGAAAGAAAAAAATACATGGGAAAAACAGAGTGGCTCCGCTCTCACAGAACTGCCCACATCGGGTAAGACTCGCTAAACTTTAACACCACTGATCCCAAACATCTGATCGTCATCCAATATCTGGAGGTATCAGATTACAGAAATCTTGTGCATTTTGGCAAAGACAAAAATGGAGGAAATGTAAAAAATGGAAGAGTTATTTCAAAATTAAATGTACTTCCCAATACTTACTCTAAAACCCACCACATATCCCCTTTTTTTAAATAATCAGATTTCTCTTGGCCGTATAAACAAACATGAAACGTCAGATCTAAATATTGTGTTATCTGATTGTACTAGCAATTTGGTTTTACTGGCCATTTAATGTACCCATTGTTTGCATGACATTTCAATAATCTGATAACTCCAGAAAAATCTGATAATGATTAGATGGTGTGTCTGTAAACAGCCGCTGACAACATGATGGGCTTGCTCATATATGTTTTTGCTTTAGGTCACACTGCTGCACCAAAAGATGTTCTCCTGGTTGAAACGGGTCGACTGTTTCTGCTCTGACATCGAGGAATAAGCTAAGTCTTCTTTTGTTCACTTTTTCCTTTTAGTTTCTTTCTTTAAATTGCTCTAAAATTCATATAAATGGCTCTAAAATAATATAATTTGCAATAGAAATAATTTAATTGGCTCTAAAATTCTTAAATAATAAAAGAATAAATTAAATCTGCAAGCGGTGATGATAGCCCTTGCCACTGCACGTCCCTCCCATGCGCCCCCCCCAATGGGCTCACGACCACCTATTAACCATGAACGCCCCTGAATCACAACGTCCCCTGAATCATGCCTGCCTCTGTTTGCAACTGCCCAGCATGCCATTCTACCTTCCTGACAGCCGCCCAGTTTACTATTTGCTTTTCACCCTATTTCCATAGTGAAGTGTGCCAACTGACTTGTACTGATGTGGTGTGTTCCAGGGCATTGAACCAGCAACCTCATGCATAATACACACGGTTCCTATGGTGTAATTAATTGTTTTGACTGGCATGAATAATAATCCTAAATAATAATCACTTGGCACTTTGCACCTGTGACTCAAAGAACCATCCATTCATCCATTTATTTGTGGGGGCAGCAGTCTAAGCAGGGACTCCCAGACTTTCCCCACCCCGGACACTTCCTCTAGCTCCTCTGGCGGGACCCGAAGGCATTTCCAGACCAGCCAAGAGGCATAATCCCTCTCGGAACAGCTCTTTACACCTAGTGACCTACATAACTCTTTATACTAGTTGCAGGACACACTCGAGCGACTATGTCTTTTAGCTGTCCAGGGAACACCTCGGCATCCCCCCGGAAGAGCTGGATGAAGTGTGCGTGCAAAGGAAAGTCTGGGCATCCCTGCTCAAACTGCTGCATTCGTGACCCGAGATAAGGTGGAAGAAAATGGATAGATAAGACGGTGTGGTTGAATTTTCCATTGGAGTGACCTAAACACTGTTCACGTCTATTTTCAATGAGTTTGCACAAAGTCATTTCTGTCTCTGTGTATAGATTTGGAGAATTTGGCGTGAAATAGTGGATGTTTATGCTGTCACAGTCCAAATAGATAAAGAATGCAATGTTGGTCTAATTGAAATGTTTAAACTGTCAGAAAAGTGTGTTCCTTTCAATGTTGATAATGTCATTACTACCTCCTATATTTTTGTACTTTTCTTCTCAACATTTTTCCTTTAACTGATGTAAAACTTTGATAGATATTTACAGGTACTATTCCACCAAACCATTCAATATGTATAACACATGAAAACCTGTCTTCTGTCCTTCAGTGACCTTGCCTGAAAATGTTATCCAATCTAAACTTGCTTTTGGTCTTGCTAACAACTTCAGAAAATATGCACTTAGATGTTAGCAACCGCCCAAAAAATGCTCCGTTCCATAGCTTGAAACTAAATATTCCACATTTTTCTATTAAATCTACAGAAGACACACCGCTTTCAAATCTACCTCGGCATAGCTTTTACTCTGCAATGGCTTCGGGTTGAAAAATGTCCTTCTGGGTAACTATAAGAAACAATACAGAACCTCATTGTGGGAAAAAGGATGAGTTGAAGGGAGCAAGTGAACACTGGGGAGAGTCTGTCAGCGGAGGAGACAAAACAGAGAGTGGATGAAACAGGTGGCGTTTAAGTGAGCGAGCGGAGGAGGCCCGCGATACATATGAATGAAAGTGTACGGGGACATCTACATCCACTCGGGCCTAGTGCTGATTCAGCTTCACGATCAAACACGCTCTTGTCTCTTGTCCACGCACACTTCACCGCTGCGTCTTTATCAGCTCCTCAGCTCACTACCCTCGCCTCCTCCCTGCCTATTATATTCACTCTTTGTCTTAGGCCGTCTTTTATTCCAGGTTTTGGTGCGGGGGAAAGCTTAGCGGGATATAGGGCAGCGTTCCACAGAATTTTGATGTATGTATATGAGTGAGCTGCGGGGCGAAAGTTGTCAGTTTAAGGAGTTTTTTAGGAAGTCAGCTAAAAGTTATTTTAGCTGAATAGATGGGAAGTTATCGTGTCTCCTCATCTATCTATGTGTTTAAACTAACTCGATACTGTCGGCCATCGTTTGAGAGAGCTTCCACTATTGTCTATATGTATAACCTGCAGCAATGTCGCATTAAACGTATCGCATAAATCTTGTATTTATTCCATTACGGTCGTTTGTAATGCTAATTTAACACATCATCTGTTGTTCCCTTTATCTGCATATACAGTTGTCCCTCGCTATATCGCAGTTCACCTTTCGCGGGCTCGCTGGATTTTTGTGTGTGTGTAATTTTGCATGTTTTGTGTCCTGCGTCCTGATTGGCTAAGGGACCACTGTCCATCAGTTTCCTCTGTGCCGTGTCTCCTGTACAGTACAGAATGTGTTCAGCCAAATTTACATAAATGTTCGGTTGCAGTGTGACTCTGAAGTGCTGTACGTTTGCAAGTTTTCATCTTGATAAAACCCACAATGTCGATGAAACGTTCTGCACCGATTTTTAAATTGTTTTTAAATCTACGAAGGTTTGAAATTTGTGAGTGTTTAGCCTTTTAAGGACTGAGCACATTATAGACCATCGCCTAGACTTTTTTTTTTTGCCATAAAAAATCATATTAAAGGAAGTATCAGCATGTACTTTTGCCTTTTTTCACAGAACTACCTCTATTTTACATATCCATCTTTTTTTTTCCTTTGATGCATCAATTAACTGACTGGGAGAATCCTGGCAGCACCTGCGCTCTGACTGGTCGTCTTCGAGAGACAGCGTGAGCACATTACCGTAATGACAGTAACATATTTAAAGAGCCCCATACCTCTGCTTTGAGATGCTGTTTGAATTTACATGATGCACAATTGGTTGTGGAGTTACGGTAATGGAAAGTCCACAACCGAGCGTCGATCGGTGGAGATAGCATCCGACGCTATAGGGTTAAATGAGAGAAATGTGAGAAAATGTTAATGCCTGTCTGAGAAAAGTGTATAACGTGTGTGGTGAGGGGTTTTACAGCCTTAAAACATATCTCTGTAAGAAATAAAGCTAACGCGGATTTCGCCTTTTACGGGTTACTTTTAGAACGTTACTCCCGCGATAAACGAGGGACCACTGTATTACGGGCAAAATAACCGACGAATGAAAGAGTAATATTGCCCCAAAATTGCTGTTTCATTTCCTATATTTGGTACAAGTTCTGGCAGAAACTACTTATCATCCTGTTATAGTGATCTGGGCCTGAGGCAGAATGAGCATGGGGAGTGATTTGTAATTTACCTAAACCTAAATGAGGCCGAGCAATCAACAGTACTCCTCCTAACCACTGAGGTCACTAATGAGCACTCTCAAAGGTGTAACAAACACTTCAGTGGGAGGATAGATTACGTCCGCATTAAACGGCATCCGGTAAATACGAGCGGACACGGCTCCATTGGCTTGATATCTGCTTCAGCCTCCTGTCCGGTTTACGACACTTGTCTTCAACACCTTCCACACCTCATCCCTCCATCTCTCCGTCCCCTCCCTCTCTCCTCTAATCATCCCTCCGTTATAATTTGCCTGGCAGACGGCTCCACGGACGCTCCGTTTAGTCACAGGCTTTTAATTAGGGCAAAACTGATTAGGAAGGCTCTGTCCACCTACCAGCACTCTCCCACACGGCTCTGGAAAAACAATACAGGATTTCTGTCACAGGGAAGTAAGCTTTGTAGTAGCATCTGTAGTATTTGTTACGTTGTAGTATTTGTAGTATTTGTTGTGAAGTATTTGTAATAGTAGTTGTTGTGTTGTAGTAGTCGCAGTATTTGTTGTGTACCAGTAGTCATTGTTGTACCAGTTGTTCTTATAGTAGTATCTGAAGTTGTAGTAGCACTTGAAATAGTAACAGTATTGTGTTGTTGTAGCAGTTGTAGTATTTGTTGTGTTGTAGTAGCTGCAGTATGTGTTGTGGTATTGTACTATTTGTAATATGTGTTGTGTTGTTGTAGCAATTGCATTATTTATTGTATTATAGTAGTATTTGTAGTATTTGTTGTATTCTAGTACTCATTGTAGTATCTGTTGTGTTCTTGTGGTAGTATCTGCAGTTGTAGTAGCACTTGAAGTAGTAACAGTATTGTGTTGTTGTAGTAATTGTAGTATTTGTTGTGTTGTAGTAGTTGTAGCATTTGTCGTGTTGTACTATTTGTAATATGTGTTGTGTTGTAGCAGTTGCAGCATTTGTTGTATTCTAGTGGTATTTGTAGTATTTACTGTGTACTAGTAGTCACTGTAGTATCTGTTTTGTTCTTGTAGTAGTATTTGAACTTGTAGTAGCATTTGAAATAATAACAGTATTTTGTTCTAGTAATTGTAGTGTTTGTTGTTGTAGTAGTTGCAGTATTTGTTGTATTCTAGTAGTATTTGTAGTATTAGCTGTGTATTAGTAGCCATTGTAGTATCTGTTTTGTTCCTGTAGTAATATTTGAAGTGGTAGTAGCACCTGAAGTAGTAAAAGTATTGTGTTGGGTTAGTAATTGTAGTATTTGATGTGTGGTAGCAGTATTTATAGTAATTGTTGTGTTGCAGTTTTTGTTGTGTTGTAGCAGTGGCTGTATTTGTTGTATTCTAGTTGTATTTGCTGTGTATTAGTAGTCATTGTAGTATCTGTTTTGTTCCTGTAGTAGTATTTGAAGTGGTAGTAGCACTTGAAGTAGTAAAAGTATGGTGTTGGTTTAGTAATTGTAGTATTTGTTGTATTCTAGTACTATTTGTGGTGTTGTAGATGTAGTTTTTGCTGTGTTGTAGTAGTAGTGGTAGTATTGTTGTGTTCAAGTAGTAAGTGTAGAATCTGTTAGGGTTTTTTTTTTTTTGTAATTTGTAGTAGCACTTGAAGTTGTAGTCATAGATGTTGTAGTATTTGTAGTAATAGTTGCGGTATTAGAAGTTCATTGCTTCTTATACTATTTTTTCCAGCCTTTTTCATGAATTACCAGGGCATCATTTCTATGAGCGACTTCCACTTCTACTATTACAATAAAAAGCTCCATTTTAGCAATAGCCATTTCAGGTGCTCCCATCTGTATTAACTAATGTTGGTCTATAGAATGTTGTTATGTCATCTGAAACCTGGCAATATAACTAAAGGAAAAGGCACTGTTCCTCTTTCCCAGACTCCACTTAACGTAAACGCCGCTCCGTCAGTCAGGTAGAAGTGCGGTGGTGAGAGGCAGCCATTGTGACTAATGTAGCTGCTCTGTAATTGGTTGCGTGGGAGGCCCGTCACAGCTGTTACATCTACATTCAGGTTAAAGTGACATTTACTGAGGAGCTGAAAGGGATATGCTAATCAATGTGCACGCTAAAGATGGATACGCTTCCGGCTTCCACAATGACATCCAGTTTCCCATCACCTGGAGCCGGATTTTGGGTTCTGGAGTCAACGGGAGATGCGTGAGTTGGAGCAAGTGTTGATAAGAGATAGAGTAAGTAAGACAATGTATGGATTGGTTACTAGGACTGATATGATGACAAATTTTGAAGCGCGATATAATTGTGAAGGAAGCGATTCCAGACCAAGTAGAGCAGGGATGTCAAACACATTTTTACCGATGGCCACATCAGCAAAATGGCTGCTCTCTAAGGGCCAGATGTAAAATAAATCTAACTATTTTTTAAACTTATTAATTAACTCTTTCTGTATTTATGACTTATTCAAGGTACAAATATTGCATTTTGCCTAGGTTTAAAAATATAACTGTGTAACTGCGTATCTCCTGATAAATTGACATTTTAAGACCATCATACCCTTTTAATTTACCCTTTCGAGGGCCACATATAATGATGTGAACGGCCACATTTGGCCCGCGGGCCTCGAGTTTGACACATGTGAAGTAGAGAGTTGCGTGTGTGTGAGTAAGATTACCTAAGAGCCATCTAGTACGCCGAGAAAGGTACTATCTATAGGCTGGTCCTATTTACGTACTGTCCATACGAGGTCATAAATGGATATAACATTAGCTGTTCATAAGAAGGTAGAATACATCACTGAAGAGATGCTCGTAGTCTCTGAAAAGATGTATTATAAGACCTCTTGTCAACTGAAAAGATGAATACCCGCATCATGGAGCCGAAGTACCAGGTTCCAGTATGGACTCTTAAAATAAGCATGTGCCGTATTCTTACAGAGAAACAAGTTCACCTTAATGTTTAAGACACCGTATTCAACACAAGGTTTAAGAGTAAAGTAATAAAACATCATGCTTTCACACGATACATATATCATATATTATCGACTGTACAAAGAAGTGGACTACCCATTGCAGTCCCATACCCACCCATAGCGTTCAAATATAAAATACCAGGTGCAATAATAGAGCGGGTCAATACGAGAATTTTAAGACCAAAATGACGAGCCTGACAGCAGCAATTACAGAGAGAGGCGTGACAGTTTTTCAATGTAACGTGAATTGGAGCCAGAGTCGATGGAGGCGAAAGCACAGCCCATAATCACTTCCTATTTGGAACACTGTGGCTGGCAGGTTAGCTATGTCCATTTATATACCGTGGACCCTCGCTATATTGCAGTTCACCTTTCGCGATCTCGATGTTTTGCAGATTTTTTTGGGTGCAATTTTGGATGCATTTTTACAGCGTGTGTCCATGCATTGTGTTCTGCATCCTGATTGGCTAAGGGACCATAGACCATTGTCCATCAATCTCCTCCGTGCCATGTCTCTGTACAGTACAGAATGCGTTCAGCCAAATTTACATAGATGTTCGATTGACACTACAGCGGAGAGGCGCCGGGACGAAGAGGCACGGTCAGAGGAACTGTGAAATACACTTGAGTCACTATTAATCAATTAAACAAGAGAGAAATGTGAGAAAATGTTAATGCCTGTCGGAGAAAAGTGTATAAAGTGTGTGGTGAGGGGTTTTACTGCCATAAAACTCTATGATCGCTACAAAGTAATATTGCGATAAACAATACTATTGAAACTACTTCATGACTCAGATACAATTAAAATAAAGCAGGACAATCTCAGTAAACCGTTGTTACATTGGCAGTATCATTAAAAGCTGTGAGCTGCAACAAATAAATAGCAAAAAGAACCTACAGTTAGCCATGGAGGTGACTCATTCAAACCTCCACAGCTCAAATTTGATCATACTACGACAAAAATAGCAAAAATCATTCACTTTTGCAAAGAAGCTATACCCATGACAAATATTGACCCCCCCAAATATATTGTTCCAGACAATTGACCCCCGAAATATATTGTTCTATTGTTGACATATTGTAATTATCATGACAGGTCTATTGGTTACATGGAGTTTTTGCTCGCAGAACGCACTTGAAGACTTAATTTGCAAACACAGATACAGTGGCATTTGAAAGTAGAGTCAATAGTCTAATCTGTTTCACTGTAGAATACTGTAACCATTTTTAAAGCCCAAAGACATTTCACCAAAAATACAATCAAATAAAATATGTTTTGTTGTTTTTTTTCACATTTTTTTTTATGTTTTTATAAGCTTGTTTCCATGGGAATTTTTTTGATTATAATGTTCCAAATTATGTTTTTTTATTTTTTCTATACTATTGGCAGTGACCTTTACCATTAAATGCAGGACATAAATTTAGATTCTTTATTTATCCGCAAGGAGCACTGAAAAGACATAGAAAGTCACGCCAGGGTCAACTGTGCTGAAAGTACCTCTGCTGGATCAGAGGGGCCATCAAAATCAGTGAGCATGATCCAAAGAGTCCACTGAAGTTTGTCACACATGGGATGCAGTCCTGGTGTTAAAGGCACAACAGTGAAAGGAGCAGATTTTCTAACAATACATAACAAAAAATATGACACACACGTAATACACATGACACACACTTATGTTTTCATGCTGTGGGGACATTACATTGATTTACATTTATTGCCTGGTTAAGGAGACTGATCCTAACCTTAACCATTGTCTGTGTAATCCCTCAGTTGTCCAACAGTTGTAGGAGTGAAGACGTTTCCCAACCTATTCAAGCCGCTTCTTCAGTTTTGGTCAGATTACTGGCGGACACTGCCTTATATCTGATAGAGATAGATAGATATAAGGTAGTGTCCACCAGTGGCCGTGTCCCAATTGGCCAAATGCACCGTTCGAAGTACCCTTCAAAGTACCCTTCGATGTACCATTCGAAGTACCCGCCCAACGAAGGCTACTCCCCTGTGTAGCCGCCTTTGTGCTGAAAGGGGACATAGAGCTTACTTCAACAGCTTACTTCCTTATTTAAGAATATTCTTACACCTACAACACCTACAACCTAAGAATATTCTTAGATAAGGATGAATATCAAACGTTACGATAGCTGCACCAATATACAAGTGTAAGGGATAATTCTGCTAACCGTTTGATCAGTTACACTAAGGTTGAATCACCTCATACATATTTTTACTCAAATGTTAACAGTTTCATGTTGCACTGTTGTAGGTGAAATAAACCAGTACTACATTTGAAAGTGTATTGCGTAGAGTACCCCATTTTCGTCTTTTTTTTTTGCGTAAGTGCGGTATATGAAGTGTGCTCAGATGCACGCTTCGGCTACGGTCGATCTTCATGGAAACGCAGGGCACATATTCGGCCGCATTCATCAGGTGCATGAAATGGGACTGCACTTGTCGCGCCAGAAGTTATGCAACCCTTAAATGCACCATTGGGACACAGCCCAGGACTTGACTCAACAAAAACTTTTTGCCCAGTTGACAGATTAAAATTTTTCCTTAATCATTGTCAATATTTGTGTAACCTACACCTTAACCCAAATCAATCCATATCTTAGTCCCCATACATTAGACATTGCAAAACTAATCTGTTATTGACTTGACTATAACACTTGCACCAACACTGCAAAAATGCGATCAAAGGTCTATATGCTTGCTGGAATTCAATTAAGTAAAATCCATACTGTGCCATATTACATCGGTAAGTTGGATTTAAGTAAGCAAAACATATTTTTCTTGACGTGGCACAGATATAATCATAGCTGACAGGAAAGTTTACAGACTTTCCAAACTACACTGCATTCTGGCTGCAGATAGGGCAGATTAAAACCTTATTTAGATTAAATGTGCTGCTCTTCCTGCAGCTGACAGAATATAAACATGCGCAGGGGAACCGGGAGTGAGAGTGTGTGGACCGTGGGAGCCTCAGAACTTAGCATAGCTCTCTTAGCATAGCTGCGGTGTTGCGTGAGGCTAATTAGAAAGCCATATGAGATCGTGCAGTGTGTATATGTCTTTGTGCTTGTGTGTTAGGCCTTATAATGGGCTCTTGAATAAACATGAATTTGTGCATTTTGAGCCTAGCAGGCAGCTTTTCTAGCAGAGGCAACAGCTGTTCATTCTGCTGCAGGACAACTTGGTTCTACTTGATTCGGGCGAGTTTGGTTGTTTTTCTATAGTGCAAATTCTGTGATGGGGGTTGGTAATATTCCACAAGAATATCATGATTTTTCTAGAACCAAAATCACGTTTTCAAGCTGTTGGTGTCTTTATAAATGTTATTAATAGGGCTGTACGCATTTCTCACGCAATTACGTAAAGTCTGTTTCACCTTAGTACAGATAGCAGCTCTTGGGGCTTATAAATTCATCATGGTGAATAATTAGGACACTCAGAATGCATAAGGTAAGCAAAGACTGCTGCAAACAGTTTAAAAAATTTTAAGATAGTAAAAATCAGCCCCTTTAAGAGTAACTAAAGTCATCTGCCGCTTCTTATACGACAAACTTAACTGTGTTTGGTTAATTCACCTGCCACTCACCCGGAGCATAACACAGTATGAAGGAGTGTCTATTGTAACCCGAGTTAAAAAAAAAAAAAAACGTTAGTTATTCCTCACCATTAAGAAATTGTATTTTAGGGACTAAGCAAGACTAATCAGCGTGTTGTATAACCCAGTAGTGGCAGTCGACCGGAGGAGTGAACAGGGCACGCTTGCTGAAGGAACCAACTACCTGTGCTGACCTATTCCTAACAGAGCATCGCAACCGTTAAACTATGAGACTGGCCAGAATGAGAACCTAAAGAACTGTGAATGATGAAGCCTCTCAGAGCATCCTCCTCTCGCTGGGTGCTCTCTGGTTGGGCTGATAGGAGGCCTCTTCAGCCACCCTGTTTTATCCTATTGCTCCTTTTTTGCTAGTACTAATTTGTGCGGCCTTCACCACTTATTCATTCGCCCACTTCCTTCCTATATTGAACTATCCCCCTGGATACTCGGGCAAACTGTAGTCCAACCAAATTGAACCCTTGCATTCAAAGGGCATTTGTACACACACTCGCTGAACTTACTGTGTATATAATTGTCACCTTTTAAATGGCCATTTGTAAACTGCAAACATTGTACTTGCCCTATAGTGACACACTTGCTATACTATATGAGCAATTTTTGTTGTTTTTTTGCATGTCTCAAGTTCAACCATGTGAGCTTACAACCTTCATGACAGGTTAATTGCACTGCAAAATAGGAGTAATAGCTTGCTGCATTGTATTGTTGGTAATACAGTTACATAAAGACATTTGTCATTGACCTCCTGCACTGGTCTATTGAAAAGGAAAGCTCTGATTCATTTGAAGGTTGTCATGTTTTCAGTGCAGTGGAGCGTAACAGTGGGCAGACTTCTCTTAAAGTTTCTATTCAGCTAGACTTTTTGGGGGAAAAAAAAAAATTGAATGTTTAAATAAAAGGCAGTATAAAGGCTAAACAGTAATAATAATGTTATTTTAAATTGTTAAATTATCACGGTTAATCACATGCTTTTCACGTCAAAAATCAAGCAACATAATCAGTTTTTTTTAATCACCTATAGCTCTTTATTTGACCATTTAGGCCAGGGGTCCCCAAACTTTTTCCTGTGAGGGCCACATAACTTTTTGCTTCTCTGATGGGGGGCCGGGGTCTTTTTGTAACAGAAAAAGTGTGACGATTGCAGTGCCTAAACGTAAAAATGTATTGTTTTCCAGAAAGCCACACATAATCAAATAACCCTTTCTGGATTCTTCACAGAACAAAAGTCAGGAAATGAATAACACTATTTATGCATTCTGAATCAATTTTTCTCTTACCTAACCTTTTTGCCATGATTCCATTCTCTTTGAGAGGGGCGGGTTTAGGATTTTTTTTTCTGGGGGTTGCCAGATAGGGGCACAGACCACAGAAGGGTGGAACAGAATGTCACGTTATATGTGTGGCAATCGAGGGGTTAATAAATTGGGATAATACTATAAAATATAAGTGTTGCAACAACGCCACCCCAAATCTAGTTTGGGGACTAAAACCTAAGTATAAGGCACACAGGTGTAAGCATATCAAGATGAGAGAGCCAGGTTCCACTTAATTTACATCATGTTTATTGTACATATTAAAAAGAAACAGTGATTGAACTTCATTAACAACGCCTACAATAGATAAAATCTGAGTTTGCCCATACACTCATTCAGTTCCTTAAAAGTTTATCGAGCTCAAACCCACTGCCTCTCAGATCATGTACTGGGCCAAATCCAGCTCGGGCGTGGGGAGCTCAGGCCCACAGAGGTCAGGCCCACAGAGGTCAGGCCCACAGAGGTCAGGCCCACAGAGGTCAGGCCCACAGAGCTCAGGCCCACAGAGCTCAGGCCCACAGAGCTCAGGCCCACAGAGCTCAGGCGCACCAGTCCGAGCTCAGCCCAGCACTGCGCCACTAAATGCGATCTCACAGTGGACCAACGTAACTTGTAAATTGAGCTGGCGAAGTAAAACAAGACAAAACAAAGCAAAAAGGCAAAATCCCGGAAGGAAAAAGGCAAAGCAGAAAAGCAAAGCAGCAGAGGCGGTGCCCAGTGCCGCTGCTGACCACTGAGAACACCTAAAATGAATGAGGATTAACCATTACTCCTACAGCGCAATGGAACATAACCCCATTAAGGAGACACACGTACCGCTGATGAAGAAAGGTGAGCACACAACCCCAGGTTCGATGGCTGGGAGTTCGCTTTACGCAGCTCACTTTTTGGATTTTGAAATGTGTAATGGACCTGGTACAGCGAGTACAGCCGAACAGCGGGACTACAAGGGACAGATGCATAAGAATTTGGGAATTTTATGAATGAAAAGGCCGGGGCATTACCTGTCACTGCAGATGAAGCACACGCGACGCGCACTTGGGTCAACGTGCAAAGTTACGGCCAAGCAGAGAAGCTACATGAAACATGGACTTTAGTTTGGACAATTTTATGAATGGGCAGGAGTAGTTCATCTTAATTACCTGTTGCCAAAGACGAGGGTGCATGAGAACGCGCTGTAAAGTTCAGTGTGTTGCGCAAGTGAAGCGGTGCCGAGCTGCAGTCAAACGGCGGCACTAAAAGAGCGATGATTTAGGAATTTGGATATTTTCATGAATGAAGAGTAACGAATAAGGACTTTACCTGGGCATGGAGGACAGAGCTGCTACACAGGGACCCGGAAATGTGTGTGGGCAAAAGGTGGACAAACGAGAAAGGGCGCGCTTGTATAGTCCACCAGAACCTCCCGCACCGCGGGAAACCAGGTAAGCGCACCTGCAGTACAGGCCTCAACAGCTCTCTTACCACATATGCATTTATGAAATAGTTACTAACTAATAGTTAATAATGAAAATAGTTCATAACTAAGGAAAAGTCCAACTTTATTATCAAATACAAATACACATATGAAAAAAAAATCAAAATGCTCTCTGGAATTGTTCAGGGGGCCGGACCAAATGTGGATGCGGGCCGTATCCGGCCCGCGGGCCGTAGTTTGGGGACCCCTGATTTAGGCCTAAACAGACAGTAGTATTCACCCAGTGCTTTCCTGTCTTGACTTGGATATGATTTTTCAGTGTTTCTGGGACCATGTTGAACAAATTAAATCTAACGTGTGTGCGCGCAGAGAGAGGAAGGGAGAGACTAATGTGTGTGTATGTGCAAAGCAGAGAGAGAGAGAGAGACTAATGTGTGTATGTGCAGAGAGGAGAAGAGCGAGACTAATGTGTGTATGTGCGGAGCAGAGAGAGAGACTAATGTGTGTGTATGTGCAAAGCAGAGAGGAGAAGAGCGAGACTAATGTGTGTGTATGTGCAGAGAGGAGAGAGAGACTAATGTGTGCGTGTGTGTGTGTGTTCAGACATTGGAGCTCCAAGTCTCTTGATGGGTTATGGTGTTAAAAACTGCATAGTCTGGATTTTTATCTATGATGTAACAAAGCTGGTAAAATGCAAACAGCATTATTGTGTGCTCAAAGAGGACAACTCTGGACTAATGAATTCAGGAAAAGGTATGTTTTGATGAGGGGACAACAACCTAACAAGGTAAAAGCTCAAAAAAATCAATTTTGTGATATGTCTTTTTGAATGCAAATGTTTCAATTGGTTTTGTGATCTCGGTTTGGTCTCAATGTAGCACTTAGCTCAACTCTTTACCAAATAATATAAAACATAAGATAACAAAAAAATCAATGTTACCAGGCTTTTTTTATTTGAAGTGTAACTGGGGCTTTGTGACGTCCTTATCATGACTGAACATAATATCCTCCCCTCCGTGGCCAACATATTAAACTCACCTTTCTCCACTTTTTTTTTTTTTTTTCTTATTTTGAATTCCACGCTCCTCTTGATAAGCCACATGGCGCAGTAAGCTTATGAGACATTTTAGATGAGGGAAGGTCCAGTGCCGGGATTGGAGCACTATCTATATGCACCAAAACGCAGGATGATGTTTGTGGGTCTCCAGTAATATTTGCAGCCCCTGGGATGACCTTTGCAGTACAGTCTGGTATTACTGCATAACAGAGTTCACTCACACATGCACAGGCCATGCAAACCTAGATATTAAACTCAACTCCAGAAGCAAACGTCATCTTCTTCAGGGCTGTTCCTCTGGTATTTTACACAGAACCTTGAAGCTGTGTGATGTAGCGTTGAGTGCCGCAGTGCAGTGTGTGGAAAAAAAAAGATAATAATAATTACTACTTGCACTTATAGTAAAAGAAAAACTCTGTCAACTGGGCAAAAAGTTGTAGGAGTGAAGACGAATTTTTCTTTTACCATGGACCTTACCTGGACACACCCAGACAAATGCACTTCGAGAGGGGTCCCCAACATTTCTTGCACCATGGACCGAAATAATGTAGGTTTTATTTTCGTGGACCGTGGCAGATAAATATGGCAAAAAAAAACGTTAAGTGCATAAAAAATACAAAATGGTAGTAAGGTTTTCAGTGCTCTCTTGTGGCGATGTCAGGATATTCTGGCTTGATTTTCATCCAGAATGTCAGCAGATACATTTAAGATCACCATCATCATCTCCAACAGCTGATCCCCTTGTTGCGCAGACATGCTCGATTCGCCCGGTTTACTCGCAAATGGGTCGCGGATCCATTCATGCAGAGTTCGCGGGTCTTTTGTGGTTGAGAAGTAGCTCCCAAACGTTTGTAAAAGTAAAGACGGGTGGTTGTGTAGCAGCTGGGAGAATGCTGGCCCAGGTGACTTTTCTCCTCGGCAAAAAAGCTCTCCAAAGACTTTTGTTTTTGGCTAATTTTCACTAGCTTGCGGGGCTACTTTTGGGCAACGTTTCTGATACGACGATACAAAAACAGCTTTATTTGAATATGAAATAAGCGACCTTTTTGCTGATTCTAATACTCGGAATTGTATTAATTTTGTGCAATTGTGAGCCAAAGGTAGAAAACAATCATTACTCAAAGGGGGATGTACCCAATTTTCTTCGTGTATAAAAATCAGAATTCGTCTTGCCTGAGAACAGATATATTTTAAAAACTGCTCTTGGGGTCAAATTAAGACCACTGCCCGCATAATTATTTAGCGTTTTATTGAAGTTGCAAGTTGTTGCTAGCATTACAGTGACAACAAAACTCCACACTGCTCTTTGAAAGTTATGAAAAGCACTTATAAACCCATTACGATGAATAAACAGGATGCAATTATTGTGTTAGGAACGTAAGGAATACTTTTTGCAATGTTTAAAGATGGCAGAAATCACCATTTAAAAGTCTGAAACCATAGATTGGTTTTGTCCATTTCTTTATACAATCTAGAGCGAAGCTTCGGAAGGTAACGCTCATGCCACTAGCTTAACAGGGGGCGGCCGCTTAGCAACGCTGTCAATCAAACCTGCTGCAAACGCTAGCGGGAGTGATCTCGAGGAAAGAGGGCTGCTGATTAGTCTCTTATTTACGGATACAATAGCAAAATTTAAAACCAAATGTAAATCTAATGTGGAGTGAATCAGAGCCAGAGTCAATGGAACCGGAAGCACGGCCCATGCTAACTTCCTATTTGGATCGCGGTGGCTAGCAGGTTGGCTATGTCCATTTATATATACAGTCTATGTCTGAAACTGACATTTATAGATCTGATTCTTGATCCTTTTACATATACATTCTTTAGCACAGCAAGACATATTTGTGGCTTCATAGAGAGCGCATTTACCCCCGAACTAGCTCCCGCCAGACCACAGTCTCTTAACTGCAGAGAGATGGGGCCATGTCCAGGTAGTTTATAATGAATTCAATTTGGAGCTTGTCAGTGCGAAGCCAGAGGAGTAAGTGGTGTGTGGGTCCGCTGGGCTGTGGACAGGTTTCATTTTGATGTGTGCGTGATAGAGGAGCTGTCAGACGCCTGTTGTGCTGCGTTATAATGGACCCTAAATAAACCTGTCTGGAACACCTCTCTAACCTTGACTCGACACAATAAGTCAACTGCAATTGACTTGGATGTAATGACGACTCAAATGAACAGCCCCGAACCTTTACTTTTGTCAGCTGTGTGGCATCAATGGATTAGGAAATGTTAAATGCCAATATGAAATGCTTGCTGATTGCTAATGCCAATACTTTTTGTTTTATATTTCTGTAACATGCGCAACATTGTGGAACCTGTGTATAACCTTTGTTTAATATTAAATGCTATACTTTTTTGATAATTGGTAATACCTTTTTTTGTGTAAATATGAATTGCTATAGGGCTACTTTTTTGCTAATTGCTAATGCCAATGCTTTCTTATCTATGAACAATATGCTACATTGTCAAACCTGTGTATAATCTTTGTTAAATATTAAATGCTATTGGGCTTCTTTTTTGCTAATGCTAATACTTACTACATTGTAAAACCTATATGTAACCTTTGTTAAATATTAAATGTGTAAGCCTACTTTTTTGCTAATTTAATGCTAATACATTTTTTATTTGTGGACAATATGGTACATTGTCAAACCTGTGTGTAACCTTTGTTAAATATTAAATGCTATAGGGCTACTTTTTTGCTAATGGCTAATGCTAATACTCGCTACATTGTGAAACCTGTGTGTAACCTGTGTGTAAACATTAAATGTATAGGTCTACTTTTGTGCTAATTGCCTCTTTTTATTTGTGTAAAAAATACGCTGCACTGTTGAACCTGTGCATGACCTTTGTTAAATATTAAATGCTTTACTTTTTGCTAATGCTAATACTTTTGTTATATTTATGTAAAATACACAGCATTGTGTTGAATATTAAGTATTGCAGGGCTAGTTTTTTGCTCATTGCTAATGCTTTTTATTTGTAGAAAATATGCTACATTGTCAAACCTGTGTGTAACCTTTGCCAAATATTAAATGTTATACTCTGTTGCTTATCGCTAATGCTAATACTTTTTTTATATGTGAAAAATAGGATACACAGTTGAACCTATGTGTATAACCTTTGTTAAATATAAAATGCTATACTTTTTTGCTAATTGCTAATACTAACGCTTTTATAATTTGTTCACTATATGCTACATTGTTGAACCTTTGTGGAACCTTTTTTGCTATTTGCTAATACTTTTTACTTGTGGAAGATAGGATACACTGTTTAGCCTATATAACATTTGTTAATAAAAAAATAAACTAACAAAACAAAGAAGTACGATAAGTAAAATATGGGGTAAGATGTAGGCTAAGTATGTAGGGCTATGTGTATATGTATGTAGCGTATGTACGTATTCATTTAGTTTACTTTACCAGGTTAAAAGCTAATGTTGTTCACTTATAGACTGTGGCCTGAAGGGCAGTGGTGCGGAGTGCCGTGCCGTCTGCCGTCGGCCTACACCCTCGGCCTTCCCAAACGCAAGGACAGAACTGTAGCTTCGGAGCCTTTAGCTTTATCAAACTGAGAGACAGTAGTTATGTGGCACATTCCCCGCTGCTACAGGAGAGCAGTGCGGAGGCAGACACATGCATGGCATTCACCGACAGACGGGGGTTGTTACAGTCTGGTCTTTAAATGGTTTTATTCAATCTGATCTCTTTAATGTAGTTTTACACAGAAAAACAGGGCCCAGCGCAGCGAGGGGGGCTTTGCAACATGATTTGTACTAGGACCGCACAATAATCACATTCAAATTGAAATTCTGTCATATCTAATTGTCAGTGATCAGCTGGGTTTTTTTGAAATAGTGAGGTCAACATCCAATCCTTTGCCAGAATTTAAATACTTTGAATCACTGCCATTTTTGTTAAATGGCAGTGACCTGTTTAAGTTCATGAAATCAAATCCGAAACCCAATTTTTAGTTTGGTTTAGTAAAGAAAAATAACATCAAATTGAAAAAAAAAATCGATGCATATTACGGGGAAAAAAAGTAATAAATTTTTCTGCAATATCTCCCCAGAATTTTCTCTTACGCCCGTGACAGCGTTCAGCAAAGTGAAAGCGTTTTGCAAGTTTGCCAGTCATATTGTTTGAATGAATCACGTTCTTAGCTTTAGTCTTTTTTCCGTGAGCAAGTGCCTCTTAGAAAAAAAATGAGTTATCAGACTAGATTCTCAACTAACTAAAATGAGTCAGTCTTTGGAACAGCTTTTTGAAAATAAATGCTGACAGAAATCCCATGACTAGTTGTGTGTTATGCGTGTCTTTCATCGTCAAGATCTCAAAAGCCTTGTCTGCTCCACTTGTTCCTCCATACGCCGCCTCCGTGTGCTGCAGTCATCATTAGCACACCTCCCGTAGGATCAATACCTCACCTGTCACTCTCTCTCTCGCACGGAGATGTATATAGATGTATATAGATGTATATAGATGTATAGAGTCCAGGTGATGCTCTCTCTCCCCTCTCTAACACTGCTGAGTTGCCTGCGCCTATGCCCTCCGCTGCTGACGTAGCTAATGCTAATTCGCTGCAGCGGTAACATGCATGCAGATGTGTGCTGTTCTGATTATTCAAGGCGGGCCACTTTAGCCAGTGCGTTTCACCATTAAGCACAAAGGGTCCTGTGTGTGATACAATGGAACATCGCCATTTAGTTTAATGAGCCTCAGTCAGTCCGACAGTACTAATGGCTTCTGTTTGAACATTTACTATGTGACTAAATAGCTGCTGTATTATTTTGAGGTGAGTTACGCAAATTATATTTAACCAAAAACTGGATTGGAAATGCTGCATGAAAGAGTTTTAAGATTGTGGTAATGAACTCTATCTTTACTATGTTTTTACCATAATTTTGCGTGTTATTTTGGCAGTTCCATGGGTTTAAAATGGTTGCTTATTGGTGCCATTTTAAGTACATTTTTTAAATTCAATATTCACTATGGCAGGGGTGTCAAACTCAAATTCACATAGAATTAAAAACTATAAGTTGCAGGGCAAACTAAATATTTATTGAAACATTTCAACATCATCAGCATGTTTTTCAGAAGGGATGGATTAAATTTGAATGAAGCGACAGGTAGCACATGCTAATAAGTGTCAACAGACGTGTTGGGGACCAGTGCCAACACATTTGCAAAGCATTCTGAGATTCATAATATTAGCGGTGCATGCGCTATACATGCGTGACACGCCAGCGGGTCAGCTCTAATACATATTTGATATGATCTCGCGGGCCAAATATATTTATATCGAGGGCCACATTTGGCCCACGGGCCTGAGTTTGACATGTCTGCACTATGGCAACAATGCTATTTTTTCATCATATTATTCTATATATATATATATATATATATATATATATATTTTTTTTTTTTTTTTTTTTTTTGAAAGCCATAACACTTAACAATTAAAAAATGTCATATCTTTTGAATAGTGGAAAGTGTTCAAAGTGGTGTCTTAGAAGGAAGCCTTGCACAAATACAATACAAAATCCACTTTAGCTAGCCCCCTTTTATAGTCCATTTATATTTACCAACTCTACTTTTATATACAGAAGTGCACAGGCTAAAAAAAGCCAAAATCTCCTCTTCAAAAGCTGTCTTGAGTGAGTTGAGTTTATGTGACCCCATCTCAGACTCCTGCCTCCTCAAATGTTGTCCTCAGGTAATGGTGACACAGCCTGCTTCCTCTGGATCACTGTTTATATAGCTTTTGCTGAGCTGAAGTTTATACAGTTTACTGCCCTGAGCAAACACATTGGAATGACTCTTTTGCAGAGGTAGTTTTAAAAAAAGAGATGGACATCCACATACACACTTGTCACACAGGCCTTTACTCATGTCCCCAAATGTCACACTCTATTGGAAAGGAAAGGGAATAGGTTTTGGACATGTTCGAGATTTTGATGGTGTCAAAGTTTCAGGTGGAGGGCACGAGACACTATCATTTGGAGAGAGATAGAGAGGGAGGGAGAGAAGGAGGGAGGAGAGGGAAAAAGCAAGAAAGAGGGGGAGGGGGAGAGAGAAACAACAAGCAAGAGAGTATGGTAGAGAGTGAGAGAGAGAGAAGAGGGAGGGGGAGAGAGAAAAAACGAGAAAGGGGGAGGGGGAGACGGTGTGAGAGAGAAAAAGCAAGAAAGAGAGGGAGTGGGAGAGTGATAGAGAAAGAGGGGGAGGGTGAGAGGATGAGAGAGCAGAGGGGAGAGAAAGAAAAAAGCAAGAAAGAGAGGGAGGGGGAGAGAGCGAAAATGTGAGAAAGAAAGGGAGGGAGAGAGTGAGAGAAACAGCAAGCAAGAGAGTATGGTAGAGAGAGAGAGGAGAGCAAGAGAAGAAAGAGGGAAGGGGAGAGAGAAGAGATAAAGAAAGAGGGGAGAGGGGAGAGTGAGAGATAGAGAGTAGAGGGGAAAGAAAGAAAAAGCAAGAAAAAGGGAGGGGGAGAGAGAGAGAAAATGTGAGAAAGAAAGGGAAGGAGAGAGGGCGAGAGAAGGAGGGAGGAAAGAGAGAAAATTGAGAAAGAGGGAGGGGAGGGTGAAAGAGAAAAAGCAAGAAAGAGAGGGAGGGAGCGAGAGAGGGAGAGAAAGAGTGAAGGAGAGAGGGTGAGAGAAGGAGAGATTAAAGGAGGGAGGGAAGAGAGAAAAAGCGGAAAGAGAGGGAGCGGGAGAGGGAGAAAAAGAGAGAAAATGTGAGAAAGAGAGAGACAGAGAGAGCATTTTTGAAAGAAATCATCAAACCACAAAATGCACAAATGTTTCTCCTTCCTACTCCGACTCTCCGACTCTGCACACTATTTCTATTTTTTTAAAAACTATATTTCTTTTGTTATTACCTGGAATGTTCCGAAGTATGGCATTAAATATTGATTCCTAGCCTCTGTTTAATTACATGTATTCCTGCTCAAAAGCATACATTATTACTGTACGACCTTTAAAGTCCTATGTCAGTTTTTGGTTTATATGACCCCTTAAATCTTTCGCTGCAAATTCTACCATAGCATTCTGGCCTGTCTTCTCAGTGATATGGTCTTTAAAACGTTATGCTATCTTATGCTTGGGCAGAGAAGTGTATAAATACTAATAAAACTGCACCGCTATGTCCTGCAAGATTCACTATTTGTATATCTGAAAAGCCTCTTATTTGATATAGCCCTAACTACTCATTGTTTTGCGTAAGGTACACACTCGCTGATATAATCTCCAGTCCTTCCTTACCCGTAATAAGCAGAGGGAATGAAAAATCGTATGTAATGTGCAGTATTGTTTTGAATCTATGCACGATGTGTTTGCCACTTGGGATGGGAGCACAGTAAAAAGAGGAAACGTCTTTGTAGTGAGGTCTATCTGTACGTAAGTGTTAATTAGGTCTTATAGTGTTGCTCCTGAGCCTGTAAAACTAGAGCAGCAGTAAAACACGCTAATTGCCCTGAGAAAAAGAGAGGGACAGAAGGTAGAACAAAAGCTTTTTCAACCATTAAGTGCTCTAAGTAAACAAAGATAGAAGATGTGTGCAATGAAAACTAAGATATACCATATTTACCTTTTGTCTATTGGCGCGATTTAAGCTAGTTATAGATGTTTCTTCTCAAGTTACCAAACACTGCACAAGTTTTCATTTGTCATCTTTCTGTTTGGTTTTTAAAATGTGTACTTGGAGTTAGCATTCTCTACTGTTCCAGGAATAGACTGTATATTTAAATGGACATAGCTAACCTGCTAGCCACGGTGGAAGTGATCATGGGCTTCGACTCTTGGCTCCAATTCACTTTACATTAAAAAACTGTCGCTCCCCTCTCCATAACTGCTGCTGTAAAGCTCGTCGTTTTTGGCCTTTAAAATGTTTCTATTAACCCGCGCTACGTGATCTGGTGTTTTTATTTCGCTATTGTGTCCGCAACTCAAGTATGAACATTAATAAGGGACAAGTCAGCTGCTTCCTTCACCCCCAAGCTTTAGGTCACTGACAGCTGCTAACTGCCCGCCTCTTGTCAACCCAGAGGTGCAGACGGGAAGGGGCGTTACCTTCCCACAGCTTCGCTCCGGATTGGCTCTTTGGTTGCTATGATACTCGCGGTCGGAATTCCAAAAATATGGAGGCTGGGTTCAAATTCGCCCCGTAACTTCTAGTCTCGCTGAGCTTCATTTGACTGGAGCCGAACGGTATGGATGACGTCATGCTCACTTAGTCCACTTCTTTAAACAGAATTCTGGTTCCGAGTTACTTTTTTCTCATTTTAGCGCAAATGACATTGCGCTGCCAGGCCAAAAAAAAAAAGTCGCCACCTGGATTTAACTAAGCAAATAGGTACGAGCCTCCTCCACTTGGTCAGGTCCTTTTTTTTTGGTGGCGACTTCTTTTTGACCAGGCAGTGTCCATTTCTTGAGTAAATTTCGCACCCTTTATTTTTACTAAATGAAAGAAACAGTAGGTCTTTTCCCACATCGATACATTTTAAAGCTAGTGCTGTATTCGTCTCATCTTTTGCATGGGTAATGATGTCATGTTTGTTTTTTTTTAGCTTGCATTTATGTTTTGAAGTAGATGACCTCTGCAACCGTTGAAAGATGAACGTGCAGCATGCGATGGGTAGAAATCGTTTTGTCTTTTTGATTGACAAAAAATAAAGGCGATGTTCAGAAAGGTGGCAGGGACATCAGAGGCTTTGTAGTTTGTGTAACTATTTTCATATGCTTCAAAATGAATACAAAATGGGAATATTCAAACAAACAGTAGTTGGGGTGCTTTGAACTAGTGCGTTCCTGCTCACGATTGAGGTGAAATTTGAACTCGAGTCAACTGCGAATCAGAATATATGCATAAACTATTTTAGTATATGCTGTTGATGCAATGATGTTTTATGTCTGTGTAATTCCCCAGTCGTCCAGGTATGATCCAGAGTTAAAGAAAAATGTAAAATCTGTCAACTGGACAAAAAGTTGTGAGAGTGGAGTCGTTTCGATGCTCACCCAGGACGCTTCTTCAGTTCTGGTCAGATTGCTGGTTGGAAATCGATCTGAAAATCGATGTGGCTACACTGTTCGTAACGTTCTGTGTTTTGTGTTTCTGGGCTGATTTAGTTTGGTTTCCCCAGATTGCATCGTTTGAATTTGATGTGGACACACCTACAGCTTTTTTTTTTTGCCGGGTTAAGCATTTGCGTGTGTGTTTTGAGTCCATATAGCGACAAGTTTGGATACAATAATGGACCAGCTTGAGGATTCACTTCCCAGATCACGGCGGTCAATCAATAATCGTTATCTCGACTCTATCACAGACTCTAAAGTACTATTGTCTTTTTATGTCATGCGTTCATCACCGTTATGGAAGAGCAATAGTTTGATAGGACGAAAAATCATCAAGATCACAGCTAGACACGACATAGAGTATCTAAAAAACACCAAAACGTTACCTGCATCCTCACAGATTTCACAAGAAAGGACCTGGCTATAGAGTGGTCTAGCGGGTTTGTGTGTAGCTGCCGTGTGTGTGTTCAGCGTTTGGATGTGTTCCTGTCATCATGCGTTCTCAGATTGGCCCTGAGGCTGTCTGCCTGAACAGCTGCTCCATCCTCACAGCTTCTTCTGCTCCCATTCCTCCATACTCCATACAGAGCACCACAATTATCACCAAAAACGTATAAAAGCAAAGTGCAATTTTGGTTTTCGGATACAAGTTAAAGACGACCTATTATTTCATCTTCTCATTTAACGACTTGAAGCTGTCCCTCATTTATCGTGGGGGTTACGCAATAGGCGAAATCCGCGAAGTGTTCAGCTTTATTTTTTACAATTGTTATCTATTTCAAGGCTGTAAAACCCCTCTCCACACACTTTATACACTTTTCTCAGACAGTCATTAATGTTTTCTCACATTTCTCTCTTGTTTAAACACTCTCAAAGTTCAGACCTTCATAGATAATATCCCTTTTCCTCGATGATCACTTTAAATTTATTGTTCATGTGCCTCTGATCCGGCGGTATCCATAGAGGCGGCCTCTCTGTGAAGAAAACCACTTTTGAGTCCAAAGCATTTCTGAAGTTCGGTGTAGAACGTTTCATCGACATTGTGGGTTTTGTCGGGGAGAAAACTTGCAAACATACAGCACTTAAGAGTCACACTGCGATCGAACTTTTATGTAAATTCGGCTGAACGTATTCTGTACTGTACAGGAGACACGAGGGTTAAAAGAAACAAGTGACTTCCTTCTTTTAAGTCGTTTTAGATCAGTATTGCAGTTTAAATCAAATACGTCATAGATTATAACTACACATCCGACAAAAGCATATGTTTTTTTTTAAGTAATCAAAGCAAAATTTAAGTTAATGCTCGTGGAATACGTTGGGGGGGGTCATAAAGTCGTGTCCAGTAAAGTTCCGAGTTTATTTTCAAGCGTTCCACAGTCTGTCATGTCGTAAATGCCACTGACGTCCACAAGGGTATGAGATGCACAATGTTTTCTGAAGGGTGATAATATACAGAAATAAGTGACCTCTTTAGTCTGCCTGATTAAGCTTTTCTGACATGACGTTTCGGTCCAAGTTCACATAGCGGACACAATATCACATCTATGGAAATAAGTCTGCCCATATCTGTGTTCTCATTACGCAGTGTAGCAGCAGGCGTTTTGCGTTGATCGTGTTTGGTAGTGTTTTTGTCGTTTTTTTTTGTGTTTTATCATGAATAATATCGATATGGTGAGGAAGATATAGGCAAGGCAAGTTTATTTGTATAGCGCCAGTAATTCAAAGTGCTTTACAGAATAAGAAAGACATTAAAAACACAATACAAGCAATGAAATACATACATATCGTCCAATAATCATCTTAAAATTAACATTAAAAGAGAAAATTAAATTGCCCAATTAAACAGAACCATTTGGAGTTTTTTGGATTAAACATTGTCAAAGTAGAGGCCTGTCTCACACAATATATTTAGGAATATTATGATGAAATTAAACATTCAAAATTGACCTAAAACTTCTTAATAATGGAAATGGTCGTTTGGCTTCCTGTTCGAAACTGTAGAACGGCCCTACCCCTTTATAGTTGCTTCGAACTGTAGCAAGCAACACATTTTCATTCATGTGTTTTTATTGTTGAAAAATGTGGCTTTTTAAAACAATGTTACATATATGATCAAAAGTTCTGCATCACGAGTTATAACAGACATGTAGAATGCCGTTGTGACATGGGTGAAAGTCCAGAAAACGTTAGCTAATATGTCATAGTTAATGCTTATACAAAACTGCACGAACTAACCAATCCTTACCTTGGTCATTCAAACCAATGGATTAAAAATAAGGTAAAAAGCTAATGCAACTGTACTATAAAATCAGAAAAAACAATCATACAAAAAAGTACATCTAGCAATTGCACTAAAAAGTATATGAAACGTGTAATCTCTCAATAAAACATCAGTAGTTTGACTTTCTGTGGTATGTCAAGCTGACATTTACAATTCATGCATTATAATAGGGATGTCGGCATAAAAGCTTAGACCTTTTACCCCAAACCTTTACAGATATTCGGTTTAATTCTAACCCGATTCTCAACCTCCCTGTCGGCTGCTTCGCTTTGTCTTATTTTCTCACTCCATCCGCCTCACTTTTCAATTAAAAAAAAAGTGAAATAAAACCTGACGATGGCTGATTTGTCCATCGTTTAGCCGGTTAAAACGATGCTACACTGTGAATGGTTTAAGAGAGAGGAGGATACAGACAGGTGGGTCACTATCACCACTCTTTTTTTTTTGCGTTCAAATCTCTCACCTTTATATTTTTCTCACTTCCAACAATATCTCCGCTCTCATCATCGCCACTGTCGCTTAAATAACTCGAACCTGTCCGTCGCAGTGCACCCTCCTGATACACTTATGACAAACTGCTTGCCTACTGCTTGTTTCTTTATATTTTTAATGAGTCTATATTTAGCCTAGATGGGTAGAAAATGTCTTATCCTCCACTGCATTTCTCCTGTCACCTTGGACATACTCTGCCGCATAGTTCGGATGTCTGAGCACTCGCACAATCACGAGATCCATAATGACAGATGCATTAGAGTCGAAGCAAAATGCGCTTGTATCCAAATAATAACTCGATTTTTCCATTAAGAATCCCTTTCGGAACTTTTATTTCTATCTGCGATATTCATGGAGAAAATGAAAACATCCATTTTTAAAACCGCTGGCAGTGATTTCACAGTCTATAAAAAAGTACGAGGCATAAAAGTGTTTTATGACGTCTCGGAAAAAGTCGCCGAAGACCTTGATCCAGGTTAAAAGGTGATAATATTGTAGATGCAACACAAAATGCACATATTTTTTCACATTTTCCAGCGAAATAGTCCTCAAATTATTCTAAGTCTGGTCAATTTTGTTACGTCTCCTTGGGCATGACTGAAAGGATACAAGCCAGGCCACCATGAGTTTCTAACGCAGTGTGGCATTTTGCGGCGTGTAGCCTTATTTCAACTATAAAAACACGTTCAGATAATTGAATTTGCTGCTTGCTGCTGTGAAATTTCACTATGAAGAGGCATGCATATCTATGTCCTCTTTAAAGTGGAACCAAACAGTAGAGCCACCTTTTTTCGCTACTTAACTGTGTCCGTGGTGTCATTTTATTTCGCAATAGTGCAAACCAGGTAAATGTGCAGCTTTGTCGTGTGCGTGGTGCCTCTAGTAGCCGCTGCAGCTACTTGGCGACAAATTGCCGACGTCACGAGAGAGAGAGTTTCTGATAACAAACACCTGACTGCAGGGGCGGAGCTTGAAGTGTGGATACCTGTTGGACCAATCACGTTGTTGCTTATACCTCCAGACCCTTATTCCAAAAATTACCGTTACATTATTATTTGGCTTGTACTATGCATGGTGCTGCCGATCGTAACAGCAAATAACTTCTATAACCTTTATTCTATAGACTCCAAAGCCGTTTTAAAGCATCCTAGAGAATCGGTGCAGTGTTGACTTGGTGGTTACATGCTAAAAAGTTTAATCCCATCTCACTCCAAATCACGAAATCCATTAAATTCTTCATAATAATGTCACGTATAAGTCACATCTGATTATAAGTCGCACCCCCGGCCAAACTATAAAAAAAAAAGTGCAACTTATAGTCCAGAAAATCAGATATTAGCTGCAAAACTTTTCCAAATTCTCCATTGAAATGAATGGGATTCCTGCTTATTGAAATGTAGTTGTAGGCGGAGTTTATGTGTTTAGTCCCATTTTAAAGGTGAGTCACAGAGTACAGCAACACATGAATTAATACATCCATGAATAAGCAAAGAGTAGTAAAAGTAAAAAAAAGAGTTTCATCATAACCTGTACTGGATCTCTTGAGCCGTATGCCTGTCAGAACCCGCTTTTTCCAAACCATCTTTGTTTTTGAAAACGTGTAGTTTTTGGTCACTTGAAACAAAGGAGGCTATGATTGCTTCAACTTGACAAAAATGTTTTTCGGCTCCAAAACAAATTATGGTGCATGTCCCACTACTCCACGATACCCAGCTTGGCTCCTTCAATCTTTCTGTATTGCCTAGAGAAGAAGATTAGTTTGAATTGACACTATGATGATTGCGTGGCAGGCATCCAAATTCTATGCAGTGCCTTGAATATCACTCTGTAAGAATGCCAGAGATCCTATGGAGAATACTACTACTACTACTGCATACTACTCACTCTGAAGAAAAAAAAAAAACACATTAGATAATGCTATTTTTAGAACTGTCTTTGTAATGTCTCCTGAATTTCTTATGCAATGTCATGATTTATTCAACTGTTGCAATCCATATTAAAGTATTTGGAATGTTTTAATTTCATTTCAGAATTTACCAGCTACTCTGCATATTGCAAAAATCTCTTACAATCAGATATATAGATAATGGCTTTTTGTTGCCACTTTCTCCCGCCTTGTGCTCCAATAAAGTGCCATATGTGCCACTTGGGATTAGTTCCACAGTTGGCCACCGGGGGAAGTCAGGAGCAATTAACTGCACCGTGATGTCTCCTGAAAATACTCCATCCATGTCTTATAATAACGGGCTACCTTTTGACATTTGCAATTTTGACCTTTCTGATAACAAGCATCAAGTGAATGAATGTGGCAGTGGAAAATCGCCCATCTAAACAGAGCAGACAGTGACAGTGATGCATGAAGTGAGCCATTAGGAAATAAAATGGCTGTTTATCCTGATCTTACCTCATGGCGCAAACTCCATTTTCAAATCTAAAAAAAAAAAAAAAAAAAATCAAACAACACATATGAGGTGCTAGTAACTGCTCAACGCAACAATGCTTTCAGCTACAACTGAGAAGTGATGATCTAAAATAAGCTAGTACAGTAGTCCATGTGCTGGTTGGAGCAGGAAGGGCATCCATCATAATTATCTGCAAAGTCGTCTAACATAATGAAGACACAAAGTTCACTTGGTTCAAACATTTTATCATAAATAATTAAGGTTCTCTTTCCTTAAAATATCAAATGTAACCATGCAGGCAAATAATACAATAAAAGTCATCAGTTATCTTTAATTTAAAAGTGCACTTTGTGAGTTTTCTGGTGGAGCGTCTGCCAAATCCTTGTCTCCATGGAGATGTTATAACTTTGCCTGAAATATTTTACAATAGAGACGAGCAAGTTACGGCACCAGGCCAAGTTATGACCTTGAGAAGCAAACCCACTCGCAATGTAAATGCAAGTTTTTATAAGGTTTTCTGGCATAAAAATAAAATAAAATAAAGTAAAATAAAATAATCTAAAATACAATACAATAAAATAATATAAAATAAAATAAAAAATAATTAAAATAAAATAAAAATGTACAAGTAATTAAATAAATGGACGCTGGTACTGTTTATGCGATGCTGTGGAATTTTCCAGGCAAAGCGATAAGATCTCCATAAACACGAGCAGGTGGCAGTTAAACCACCGCTTTAACGTTTGAATAATGTGCTTCCACAGCCTCTCTCCTTACCTCCCTTTATTTATTTTATCTTTAACTTTAGCCATTGCCAACATTGTTAACATTGTAGACTTTCCCACATGACCCAAGCATTTTCCAAAAACTAGCCCGCGAGTCAAACAAAAGCCAGAAACTGAAGAATAAATAGACGTTTTAAAACACCGGCTTGCACACTGACCCTGGTGTGGGCAGGGTCGTCTGGCACCTTCAAACTTTCACGTGATGACAGCGTTAGAATGGAAGTTTTAGACCTGGTACAATAGCAGGAAGCCCTCACACGTTGGGCGGCTGGAACGGAGCGGCGCATGCATGAATCCTCCCGAGCCGAAAGACGTGCTGAGGCAGAGGGTTTTCTCAGCTGTTCCACTGATAGATATGTGAGCGCTGGGGGATGTGTGCCGTGCCATTAAACTTTAAAGCAACGCTGCTGTCAGAAAGCACTTCTTTTATCACTTTTTAGTCTGACATGAATGCATATGGGAGAGTCTAGTCACTGCTGCAAGTGCCTCCGCTTTATTTTGTAATATGCATGTTTCAACATATTCAGATTGGGGCACTATGTAACTTTTGTTGGAGGGTCCACCACCTGCTGGTCTTGACATAGATGTTTTTGCATTGTCAGGAATATTCCATTGTATAGCATAAAAGCTGTCACCATTAAAGGAGCTGGACAATTTTTTTTTTTTTCAAGATGTCTGTGTAATTCCTCAGTCATGCAGCTGTGATCCATAGTAATAGACACATATAAAATCTGTCAACTGGACAGAAAGTTGTACAAGGAAAATGTTTCACTGCTCATCCAAGCCACTTCTTCAGTTCTGGTTAGACTACTAGTGGACACTGCCTAACTACAGCCAACTACACTGAAACTAAAAACACCTACTGTTTACAATTTCTGTTTGTAGGCTAGGTCTGTTGAACTACATTAAGTGTGCACTGTGCCCGAGTCATACTTTGCACTGTGCCCGAGTCATACTTTGCATAATCATTCAAGCCCCTAATGGCTGCTTTCAAACCTATTCACATTCACATTGTTTTCTTTGTTTGGTTTGAGTGTGAGGATGGAGTTATAGATGGGAGATGAGAGGTCCCTACTAAGTATGACTCAGGCACAGTGCGCACTTAATGTAGTTCCACAGACCTAGCCTACAAACAGAAACTGTAAACAGTAGTTGTTTTTTGTCTCAGAGTTGTTTGCTCCTTCCTTCTGCTATAAGACAGTGTCCACCAGTAATCTGCCCAGAATTGAAGAAGCGACTTGGATGAGCAGCGAAACATCTTCACTCCTACAACTTTTTGTCCAGTTGACAGATTTATATTTTTCTTCTCTTTACATTTCGCCCCATATTGTACAAGCATCTCTTATGGTCAAAACACCACCGCTGCTGCCTGCATCTACTTACAAAGCATTTTATCGTCTGCGCTGTTAGCATGCTAGTTGTTGTTATCTTTACTGGGGCAGCAAAACTCAGCTTTGGCCTCTGAAAATTGTGAGATGTGCTGATGGACTTAATGTGATAAATAATTAGGGTGTTAGTAAAGTGAGGTATAATAGGCCTTTTACAGACTTACCGGGAAAAGTACACAGCGCATCTTTAAAGAAGATTGTTTGAATGCACATGGTTAAGGTGGAGTTGATGTCTTTCTAAAGTAATGCTGACTGTGTGTCACTGAGCAAGAAGCTTAATCTACTTTATACTACTCTATGTCTGCAGTATCGTGTGATGGTCAGGGGAGATCTCTGCTTCTTCACGTCTTTACCAAAACGGTGTTCATTTGAAACAATCCAAACCTTTTCAAAGCCTGACTGGGATACAGAGTAAAGGCTTGTTGTGTGAGAAAGACCAGAGAGAGTACTATATATATATTTATACCTCTATCTGTGCTCGAACACGTGATATGTGTAGATAATAAGGAAACTGGAATCTCCAAGAACTTCCCGAGGGCACCAGCACAACAATAAGAGGAAGAAAAGCCCTCACCTAATGTTGTATTTTGTCTGGTTCAAGATTATTCTGTCAAATTCTGTCTTGAAAATAGAAGAAACATAGGTCAGAGGCCTGTCCTTTCCGCTAATGAATCTATTTAAAACCATTTGCTATTTTGAGTTTCGTTTCTTGTCTTTTGTCTGCAGGGTATGTGCACTTTAACTTCACCGGCTGCTCGCTTAAGACTCCTCTTTCATTGGTGAAAATTGCGCTCATGTTTCACCAGCACCATCCCTAATCCCAATCCTAACTGTAACCAACTAATTATATAATCGTATATGATTTAGAATGTATGTCAGTGTAATCCTTAATTCATCCAGGTAGGTTCCATTGCAAAAGAAAATTGTATTCTGTGCGAGTGAATGGTTTTGACCGATCCAAAGCAGCTTATTTGGCATTGAGAGGGTCTGAACGGAGGAGCTAACAACACTGAAGCTAACACCCCGTAGTTGTTCACAATAAAGAGTAGGTCGGTTGAACTCCCCTAAGGAATGAACAGTCACCTGAGTCATATTCGGCATAATCATTCCTGCCCCTAATGGGTGATCTAACTCCTGTTAGCATAATCGTATTAGCCCTATTGTTTGTATATTCTTTCAACAATGCATTATGGGAAGTGACATATTCGAATCAACTGACTGCGATGCCAGCTGAACAAACCTTCCGAGCATTATTGCAGAGACTCTCAACACAAACTCGACAAAACACCATAAATGCTACACACACACACCACAACATTAGAACATAATTTGAAACCATCCATCAAAAAGCCTTTCTTTGACTGTTCCGAACGCCATTTGACCAATATTTAAAGGACAATAGCTTTGGCGAAAGTATCCCACCAGGCTATATTCCATTCTTCATTTCAATTACAATGCCTTCTCTGTGTGCGGTCAATCCATTTGTGTCGGGGCTGTGATGCCATGATCTATCTGGGCTCAAATGGCCACGGTGAACAATGGCACACTTACCATCAGCTGAGTGATGGTGTGTGGGGACTATAGGGCTTGGAGCGGGGTTAGGCTGTTGAACTCACCTGCTGTCAGCTCAGAGACAGAATACCGATGAGGGGCCATAGACAAACGTGTATGAGAGGTAGAGAAAGGAGAAGGAGGCCCGGCCCGGATGTCAGGGACCAGGCGGAGGTAATGGAAGTGCTGAAAGGGAGATAAATGGTATCAGAAAGTTAATAACAAGCATTGTGCTTTCACAGCTCTTGCGGGGGAAAGAACGGGGCTGTATAGAAAAGAAGGAGCTAGTCTGGGATTACAGGGTGAGACATGGCACACGGTAAGCACAGGGGGTAGGTAAATCAGATTGTGTAGATGGGTAATGTAGCATACAGAGGTGCTCACAGTTCAATATATTCATTGTCACTTGAATCTGATTGCACTCAACTGAGGAATAAAAAGTTAATTAGAAAAAAAAAGTATGTGCGAGTAATTTTCCCCACCTCTTCTTAAGTAAAATTGCCATTATTTTTTCTTTTAAACTTGTCTCATAAAACAAAACCTAATTACATTCAATTCCATTAAAATAAAACAATGTTAAGAGTACAAAAGCTTGCTGAATGCTAATTACAGATGTGATAACGAGCACATATTCACATAATTCATACGTTTCTGATTGTGACTTTATAAACACGAAGTTGAAATACGTTTTTGGACTAAAAATAATTGCATCATGAGCTTTACTTTACTAGAGTTGGTTAGATCGGTTGTGCTTTTAAACTCTTAACATTTACATGGAAAAATGTAGAGGAATTTTAACCGAAGCGGGATTCAAAGTGGTCAGGGCTTTTAGTTTCACACACAAGGTCAACTAACAAGAAACAGGCAACATGGCATCACGGCTGACCTCATGTAAGCGTAGAGTCAAAGCTTTGCCATTTTTACTTTGAATGAAATCTGTCAGAAGGAATTCAGAGCCTTTGTTGATTCAATATATCTTGTCTATTTACTCTACAGACTCTCAGCCATCTAACCAATTTCAGTCATAACAAAAGGATTGGGAAAGTCATCGTATTGGGCTTTTCGAATTGAAAGTAAGATTGTGCCTTATTCAGTTGCTTTTTTTTTTTCACGATATTCGTTCAAATCTAGCAAGAAGACTTTGTGCATTTCTTCTCAGATAATGCGGCACTGTATTCAAAAACCCACTCTCTCACGCTTAAACACGGCTACTCGTCTTTAGATACAAGTAGAAACAAACCTGTAGAGATATCCGGCATGCCATATCCTTACCTCGCTGCACGCCACACCTCCACAGCATTATTCCCCTTGCAATCTGCGGAATGCTGCTTCCAACTTCCACTCCAAATCGACTGGAACGTCAAGGAATTTCATCCAACTCTGCCAGCTGCTTAGGATCATAGCAGAAGGCCAAGCGGCAAAGAACTACAGACATGCCAAATATGTGTAGTGTGCCAGGTTACGCGCCAAGACTGACGCCAAGCCAAAAGCCGTGTGTGAGCCAAGAGAGTATATAGCGAAGGACTAGACCAAGTAGAAAGCAGAGGAGTTGGAGATGAGAATAGGTAGTCGGGCATACTTCAGACCAGCCTCCCCCGCTGTGCATGGAGAGCTAGAGAGATAAGATCAAGGGTAGAAATAGAAAAATTGGCTCTTCAGATGGCTATCAGAAGGAGTGGCGAAGGGTCACAAGTTATCATGGACAATCTTAACTGTAGTCAGGGTGGCACAGTGTCGTTTATTGACAAGGATTTGACTGTTCAGAACTACTGCAGCTGGTGATAGTCAGATATGCTCGCTTTGTGGGCTTTAGTGAACGTTGATTTATAATATTAATAGATCTCAGCTTATTATGAGGTGCCATTTTGAGGACAGTTGACCTTTCAAAAGATCATTTGCGCACACACCACTTTGCCTTGCCTAAGGGCACAATGACAGAAATTGGTCCGAGCGGGACTCGATCCTCTGACCTTTGGGTTGGGGGACAAACTCTCTAACCACTGAGCCACTGTCGCCCCAGATGATTTGTTTCGAGTTGCTAATTGCTATAGAAACGGTTCTAACTTTTGTCGTCCTGAAACTTATGAATAACTGCCATCATCAGAGCAAACCAACACAAAATAGTCGTCCATATCATCCCAAAAGAATTTTACCTCTTCTTCACAAAACATGCAGAATGCGTTTAGAATGTTCAGCCATAAAGAGTTAAAAATAAGCTAAATTAAAACAAAGAATTCCACTATTATTAGCCTTTAAAGACCACCTGATGGATAACCTTAGTACCTCCTTAGCACCTTAGCATCTACAAAAAGCATCTCCCTCCTTCACTGCTAAAAACCCATCCTTAATGTAAGCGGTGGCCACTCCACAGATCTGATATGTAACTTGGCCTGGTGGCATCACCTATGGTCAATGGTCGCAAGGCACTCAAAGCGCTTTACACATTCATACACCGGTGTATGCAGACACGAGGAACGAGGTGGATTAAGTGTCTTGCCCAAGGACAAAAGCATTCATTTGTGGGAGCTAGAGCTGTAGCGCCAAAGGATCCGACCAATGGTGTTTATGTTAAGAGTGTCCACTGATCCGAAGGTTGGCGGTTTGAATTCCAAACACTCCCAACTGAGCTACTGTGTTTCATTGTTTAACAGCGAAACATCAAGCAATAACATTTTCACGTAGACCAGCAGGTGTGGGCCCCTGATGTGAAAAGTTTCATAGTGAATTAAATATATCTGCAAAGATGATGACTTTGTGTTACTATACCTCAGATACCGTACTGCACCTGCCATGTTTTTGATATTTTTTCTGGTAAAATAAAAATGTACACAGCGGAAGGTATAGCCCTGTCTCAATTAAAGCTGAAGGACTCGCAAAAGCGTCTCATTACAGCTGAGTCTGCCATCACAACTCCCTCCAGGACCGAACGCAGAGTGGTAGAAATTATGTTGATTTTGTGAGAGAGCTAAGCATTTGTCAGAAGAGCATGTAAAGGCGATGTTTAGTTGTGTTGTCTGAGCGGTGAGCAGGTCTCTTGTCAGACCTGAGAGAAGGTGAAGATGGTAGATGAGTGGAAGTGGAGCAGCAGATGAAGAGGGAGGCAGTTGGTGCAGGAAGAAGATGGGAACATAACAGAGAGGTCTAGAGACTCCAGGGAGGAGAGAACAGGGTTCAGCTGAATGAATTTGTGAAGATTCTATAATGTGACAATGGGTAGAGTACAGATAAATTGTAAAAACAGCTCTTGAGGTCAAAATGAGACCACTGCGCATTGTCCGAATCTAATTATAAAGCATTTTAATGTTCGGGAATCAGGAAGTGTGCCGTCAGCATGGTAGTTGTTATTTACTGTGATAGCAAAACTCTGCTCTGGCCTCTGAAAGTTGTGAAAACTCATTGACAAAATATTTTACATGTAAACCGAGTGTGTGGCTGCAGCGTGGGGAGCATGTGGCCAGCACCACCTGAACACAGTACACAGAGGGGCAAGCAGCCTCAGCGCCCACACACAGCCTCTGCGTGTTAGAGAAGAGAAATGGAGAACTGAACAAGCACTGCAGTCTGAACAAAGCTACAGGTTCTTTTCGGAGTGATGGCCTCTGATGACCGATGCGATGCCTGGTCATACGGGTGAAGGCACCGAGCTGTGAGCAACACAGTTCATATGTCTGACAAGCTCAGTGTAGATAAGATGTTGCTTTTCTATGTCTGACAAAAGTGGTTATATGCTAGCAGTTTTAATTAGCATTTATAGCTACAAAGTTTAGCGTTAATGATAGGAAATGTGCAGTGAGTGGAGTGTGCAATACATGAATTGGTCTTGTATATATGAAATGTGTTTGTTCTATTGTTTGGCCCTTTTGTGACCTCAGCCCTTAGGGACAATGGGCGGAAATTAGCCGTTAGCTAAAATCCAATGTGTTTAAATTCATGCTGTATCATGTCTGTCCCATGGACTGTATAAAGAAGTGGACTAAGTAAATTTCACGTCACCCGTAGCGCTGGGCTTCAGACAATTGAAGCTCATTGAGGCTAACAGTGATAGGGGCCAATTTGGAGCAGAGTTTCATATTAGGAATCCGATCCAGTGCAGGGCTGTTGAAGGTACCTCCTCTTTCTGTCCACGCCGCTGATTTAGCAGGGAGTGTGCGCTGTTAATCAAACCTGTTGGGAACGTTAATGGGAGCGACCTTGGGGAAAGAAGGTTCATATCTTGATTTACGGGCAAAGTAGAGAAATAAAAACATCATTATCATGTAAAGCGGGTTAATACAAACATTTTGAGATCAAAATAGCAAGCCTGACAGCAGCAATTACAGAGACAAGGGGCAACAGTTTTTCAATAGAAAGTAAAATTGGAGCCAGTCGATGGAGCCGGAAGCACGCCCATGCTCTTTTCCTTTTTGAAATGCGGCTAGCTGTGTCCATTTATGTATATAACCTTTGGTCTGTCTATTAAAATGCACAGTCCCAATCAAATAAATAAATGTACCATAGGAAAAAAAGAAAAAACAAGCCCCCTTTTGTTTGCGACTATTCAACTATTTGACCTACATGTAGACTGGGTCTGTAGCAAAGACAAATTGAATTCTGTTGTGCATGTAAACGTTCCGTGTGCATGTAAACATAATAACTGTGACCATACTCTACTGCCCGCGGCGCTCCACCGCATTTTAAATTTCATGACAGCGTCTTTGTTCTTCTCACTGTATTCTTCCAGCTCACTCGCTCAGGCTGTTGTGCATACATGCGTTCCACCGTCCACATTGGTATATCGTAAGTGCGCGTCTCTCCGCTGCTGCTCCGTGTGACCGTCAGGACTGAATGGTTGGGGCCCTCGGGGTAGACGTCTTAGCGAGGAGCGAGGAGGGAGATAGAGAGGGTGATAGAATGACATAAAAAGAGGGTTTTAAAAAAAGAGCTGATGCAAGGGAAAGAGAGATACACAGATTATTCCAGAGATGTGACGATGACTGACACTGACTGAGAGGCAAAAGACGAATGATCTTATATAGGCCACAGCCACTATAATATATATATTTGTAGATATTGTGAGAAATGTATCGCCTGTATTATAATCGTATGGCTTAATATTTTCAGCTCTGGGTACTGTATCAATGCGGGATAGGGCCAGTATGCTACCTGTATTCTTTTTGTGTTACTTAAAAATTGTAACAAGCTTACGTGCTGCTAATTATCTGTGTCTTTACCCCATGTTGTTTCTTTTAATTAGGTTAAATGTAAAACTCGCTTTGGTAATGTTAACGGCGGATATATAGGAGCGTGTAGTTAATGCACCATGCTAAACACTGGGTCACAATTAAAACACTGTGTTATGGCCTAAGCTTGTTGTTTTCCAAAGGATGAGAACCTATTAAAAAAAAAAGAGTTTCTTAAAGTTTACTGTAGTGGCAAATAGTAAAGACACAAATATATATCTGTGCGTACTTTATGCGTTTATTAGGGTTAAGGTTAGAGTTAGATACATTCCCATTGCATACTTGGCGTCCTATTAGACAAGCAAAACTATTTACGATTTGGAAGCGCTTTTCGTAACTTTGAGAGCAGAGTTTTGGCCATCACAATAAAGCTAACAACTAACATGCTAACTGTGCACTTCCTGGTTCTCTGGCAAGAAACGCTTTCTAATCAGGTAGCACACATTGGACTTATTTTGACCTCAAGAGCAATGTATTTGATGTATTTGGATTAGGGTCAAATACGTGGAACAAAATAGGGTACAGGCCATAGACTGTGTGTATAAATAAGAAGTGATCGTGGGCGCACTTTTGGCTCCATTGACTCTGGCTTCAATTTGTCATTTTGGTCTTAAAATGTCCGTATAAACCTGTACAACATGATCCTGGTCTTTGTATTCCGCTATTATGTCCGTAATTCAAGATGATGAACATTAATAACAGACGAATCAGGCACCTTCTTTCCCCGAGGTCACTCCTGCTAGCATTAGTAACGGGTTTGATTGACAGTATTGCTAAATGTCTGCCATGTGCTAAACCAGTGGTGCGAATGGGAAGGGGCGTTACCTTCAATAGCCTCGCTCTGGATTGGCTCTTTGGTTGCTATGATACTTGACTTCCAAATATGGAACTCTGCTACAAATTTGCTCCTATAACTGGTAGCTAGCCTTGATGAGCCTCATTTGATTGTAACCGAACGCTATGGGTGACATCACACAGCCTTAGTCCACTTCTTTATATCGTCTACGAGTTGTGATCTAATGTAGCTAGTCCATTACATAGGCTCAACCTCAACACTAACAGGTAAAAAGGACAATACACAAATTGAAGTGGTTGTGTAGCTAAAGCTGGGCTGTAACAAACACATGAGTAAGTGCATCGGCTAGTTAATTTCTTTTTGCCTATCTTGTCTGCCATCTTAGGTGTTCCGGCCAAATAAGTCCCCGCGGAGCTGGAGCACTTTAAGAAGGTTGCGGGGCAGACAACTGTGAGCTGAGGAGGAGGGATGTCCAAATATTTTAGCTTTTTGTATCCTGTTTTGTTTTCCACAGTCAAGACTGATAAATTAATGTAGAGCTCTATTTTAATAACAGATTTGATTGAATAAAGATTTACACTGTTTTGTTAGAAATAACTTTCAACAATATTATTTGATTTGCTGCAACTTATCTATGCTGCCAATTAAGTAATCAATTAAGGGAGGGGGCTCTATAAAAGGAGCCAACTTCAGTCTGCTCCAAGAGGGTGCTGTGTGTACAGGCTGTTAATACACCGCTGATTTTTAAAAATGTTGCAGTTATTTTTGTCAGTATTTGTTGGTGTCTGCACTGGACAAATCGTCTCAGCTCTTCTCTGTCCCTTGTCAAAACCGCTAATATTGCTGTCTGAGTGATTACAGGTGAGTTATAAAAAATATGTAATCATTTTCAGTTGTAATCTCATTTTGAGCACTCCACCATTTGCACATATTTATTTGAGATTGGATGTGCTGTGGAAAAAAACCTTTGGGGGGAGTTATACAGGTGCATTGGCCATTCTAGTAAAGTATAGTGCTCCCTCAAGCCCTCCACCCTGGCGCCGCCCCTGCTCTCACCTCACAGCTAAAACGTTCAAGGCTGTTTGCAGATGCTTTCATGTTTGTCTATCTGACTTACCATCGGGTGTTCTAGTTTCTACCCTGTTCCCAAAATATGCTACACCTGACCATGGACTGTGCTCAGGATGTGGAGGAGGGTCCCCGGGCGCTGCACTGTTGTGGCTCACTGCTCTTAGCCCATGTTACCCCAGATGCACTGGATGTCTTGAATATATTTTACAATTATGATTTATTGCTGTGTGTTGCACCATAGCACCAAGCAAGTTCTGTGAATGACAACGGGAATACAATTTTTCTGATTGTGAGTGTTTAGGATGGTTTAAACACATCTTAAACCAACCCAACTTGTGCCATTTTGACTCAGTTAGGCCTGTCACGATAATGCATTTTGAAGTTCGATATATCACTGAAGTAAATATAGATGATAAACGATAATATTGAAAGAGCAGATTTAAACCACAAAAAACATTCTAAACCTACAATATTGTTAAAAAATTATGCGCTGCAATAAAGAAAACAGCAGAATGAAACACTTAAGTACTTAGTTTGCATCTGTAATGAGTCATAGAACTTATTAATTCAACCTTAAATCTTATCGAGCCAAAAAATAAGCAAAAATGTCCCAGTAGTCCAAACAAAAAGTACACACAATACATACAAAAAATACTGTTCCAACTTTCATGTATCCAGTGGTTGAAGAAGTACTCAATTTGTCAATATTGCATTAAATTACTGTTATATTCACTGAACACTGAAATATCCACTTTTTCTATTTTAAACCTTTACTCTCTAATTTAGGATCAGGGCCAAATTTGACCCATTGGGCTCACTAATTTATCCAAAATGAAATATAATTCTAGACATTCTGCAAGCTATTACTAAAAAGAAAAAAAAAAAAAAAAACCAAAACACAATTTACCAACCGCTGGTCTGCTGAGAAGATGATTTTGTTTGGGTAGTTTTCCAGCTCAACAGGTCAGCCATCTTGTCACTACCACTCTGGGTCATTTTAGTTAAATATTCATCCACTAGGTGTCTCTATGCAAGGGCCAGAAGTGGCACGCTCGCCTTTGTGAATTTTTTAAATTGAAATTTTACTTTTTTTTTTTCTTTGTTCATTTTGCGTAGCAGCAATTAACTGCAGCCAAATTTGACTCCGTGGGTTCTCCAGGGTTAAAGGGTAAAAAGTATTTCACGCAGATTTTGAGGTCTATAATAAAGCTTCAAATGTGAGTTTGATAAAGATTTGTGCTGCAGAAACAACTGAATCAAATTTTTTTTTTTCTAGCTGGATTTATTTCTATATTTTGTTTGGTCAAATAAATGAAAGTTGACAAAAATAAACTCCTCAGCCTTTTCAGCAGGTCTCAAAAAATACTTTCACTTTTCAGTCCAGTTCAAAAATTTTGTGGAGTCGAAAGCACATATACTTGCTCTCAAATGTAGTGAAGTAAAAGTAAAAAGTATCCAGTAACGTACAAATACTCAAAAATTTGACTTACCATATTTTCTGGAGTATAAGTTGCACCAACAAAAAAATGTATAATAATGAAGAAAAAAACACAAATTTCACATATAAATTGCACCTGAGTATAAGTCGAACCCTCGGCCAAACTATGAAAAAAGTGCAACTTAAAATACGCTAAGTACTTTACTACTTGTACTTCATTACGCTGCACCACCGCACATATTCAACGATAAGTCAATATAGTAATTATCATGACAGGCCTACTCACAGTCCTGAAAGTACTGCATTTTGATTGGTAGGCTAGTTTACTCTCCTTACTACTTTACACCTCATCTTTCAGAAAAGTTACATTTTAAGATCAAACAAAATAAATGTAATTCAGAGTTCATTTTATGGCTCAGCTCTTATAATGTGCTCCGCAGAAGTTCCCCGCGGCTGACAGAATATCTGACTGCTGCGCTGGTGGAACAATCTGTTACACTGTGTAGTAAACCCGATTGTATCCACTACACCACAGACGGATTTTCAGTTTGTTTTCTGGGCGAGTAGAAATCATATTACTTTGTGCATGCGAATACTGCATACTGCGCTTCTATGCAATACTTTTCCAAGCAGTCAAAATAGCGATGCGGCATTCGTGATCGAGCCGGCTCTTTTGAACGGTTCCTTAACGTGAACGGTTCTCATTTTGTAAAAGAGCCGAATCTTTTTCTTTCTAATTTGTTTGCATTTTTATATTGAACTGACACAAGAATCATATTTGGCATCATGATGAGTTTTTAAGCACTTTTCTCAAATTTCAGAGACCGGGGTGGAGTTTTGCCATCATGGTAATAATAACAACTACCATGCTAATCATGATCTTCCTGATTCTCTAACCAAAAAAGGTCAAAAATGCGTTATGATTAGATGCAGACAGGGCAAAACATGGAAAAAAAAAACATATTTGGCATCATATTAAGTTAGTTTTAAAAGTATTATCATTATAGTGCAACATTTTATTTAGAATAGGCATAATTTGAAAGAATAAACTCACTTCTACTCTTAGTTTGAACCAATTTAAACACATTTAAGCCTTCTCTCTGTGATTAGTTTGTTAAAATGAGTTCTCACATCAGCCTTTTGACTGAGTCTTTGAAATGAAAGGTTCAGATCCCATAAAAGAGCCGAACATCCCATAACTAGTACAAAATACTACTATAAATAGGTAGGACTCTGGCATTGAAATTGCTTTCTTATCGGCTGGAAGATGATGCCAAATGTTATCTCTTAGAAAATATCGTACAGATAGATTTGATAAATATCTTGATTGGAATTGAGATCCACTGCAGATTTTTTTAATTATTAGAAACATGTATTTTGTTGATGTTTCAGTTCTACAGTCATCATAAACAGGAAAAAAACACATTTAAGACTATTGTTCCAGCACAGCCTCTTCATTCTTGGATCCTCTGAAATAATAATTGAAAAGTCTTATTCTTTTAACTTGATTTCACACTGTTAGACTCATCCTGACTGAACGCAGCTCAACAATTCTCCAGTTTCCATTTTTGTCTGAGAAATTTTTGACAAAGAGAGTTCTAGGATTATTCATTTTTACATTTTATTTTCCATAGTCGTTTCAATCTTCTTGTTTTATCCACAAAAACGAGAGCATTGAGTGCAATTCATTTTTCTTAGCAGACTTTGTCCCTCCCACACACCTCCATAATGTCTGGCAAATTATCCACGCTGTTAGCCCTTGCTGGTAATTGTTGCCATAAATGGTGTTTATACTTACTTACAGTAGTTTGCAATGCATCATGAGGAATAATCACAGACTGTATAGAGACGTGGACTAAGTGAGTGGGACGTCGCCCGTAGCGTTGAGCTCCAGTCTAAAGAAGCTTATCGAGGCTAGCGGTTATGGAGTGAAGTTGGAGATACATATTTGGAATTCCGACTGTGAGTATCATAGCAACCAAAGAGCCAATCTGGAGCAAAGCTGTTGAAGTTAACACCCCTACCCGCTGCACCCCTAGGTTGGCAGGTTCTGGCCCCTTAGCAACACTATCAATCAAACTTGTTGCTAGCGGGAGTGGTCTCACGGAAAGAAAGTAGCTCAGGGGTGTCGAACTCAAATTCAAAACTTTAACAAAATTAAAAACTTGGACTAAGTCACGAGCCAGATAAAATTTTTAACATCTGCATATTTTTAGAAGGGGTGGATTAAATTTGAGTGAGGCCACAGGTAGGAGATGCTAAGTGTCAACCGAAGTGGTGGGGGCCGGCGCCAACACATTTGCAAAGCATTCTGGGATTCATAGTATTAGAGGTGCAGGAGCTAAACTAGCACGACAGCCGGCAGACCAGCGCTAATACAATTTTTTTATATGATCTCGCTAGCCAAATGTATTTATATCGAGGGCCAAATTTGGCCCGTGGGCCTGAGTTTGACATGTCTGAAGTAGCTGATTTGTCTCTTATTTATGTTCATATCTTGAGTACGACAGTTCTTTAATGTAAAATGAATTGGAGCCAGAAACGTGCCCATGATCACTTCCTATTTGGAATGTGATGACTATCAGGTTAGCTATACCCATTTATCCAGTCTATGGAAAAAATCACAGATTGTTTTCAAATTTGTGGTCTACATTAGGTAACTTACGGTCAATTTCCTCTGAGTATAGTCATTTTACTGTAATATTTCTACTTCTTTTTGCCTTCTATCTCCCCTGCCGCTTCCCTATGTCTCTGGGCCACTGTTGGAGGTGAAAATTGAATGCAAGAGAAAACCCAGTGGAAATCCCATCAGGGCTGTTGAGTCTCCAGAGTTATTAATCAGCACATATTTGTATCAGCAATAACCATATGGACGGTGAAGTTTCGAATGTTCTGCTCTATACTGGTGAAATGTATATGGGCCTCATGTGCTGTGTGTTTTCCCCAAACTCAATCAACTGCATCATTTAGTTCAGATTCTGTCATTTGTGGTCTATTTCATTACATATTTAAATGGATTCTTGCTCCCACCTCAGCTTCACTCTACGGTTCAAATGATTAATAGAAAGCAAGCCAAACGAACCAGATCTTTAGTTTGGCATTAAAGTTTCATAGCAATATGTGAAACGGTTTGACCAGCCGTTCAAAATAATATAACCCTTAGGTGATCGAAGATGCAACTTAAACTATCAGGGCCGTGTCTAGCTTTGTGGTGGAACCTCTGCAAAAGGCTGAACTAAAATGGAGTATAATGAAAATGATGTGGTAATACAGGAAGTGCTCCACTATGTTTTTACTCCATACTTCCACCTTTAATAGAATAATTTGGATAATTTCAGCTGTGGAATTGCCAATATCTGCTGAACAAAAATGGTAAAAGGTAGCTGTTAACTTGAAAACTACCACTACATGACATCACAAGGTGGAACAGAGCATTTTGAGCTTTGGAGATGTAGACAGACTAATACTAAAGGGTTACTCAGAGTCAGTTTTGCGTAATATATGACCTTTTAGCTTTGGGGACCCCTAGTGAATGTGGAGTGCCCTCTGAGTACGCGTAGTCTGCTTATAGCTAGAACCAGCTCTGTCTACTAAAAAATACTGTTAGACCAAAGTAAACATCTATTGCTGTCTTGTCGGGCTGGTTCTTAAGGCTATTGCTTTTGCCGATCAACTTACGCACACAAACACTGCACCTGCATTTTCTTTTCCCTGTTAGCTTACCGCTCCATTGGTGCCGCTAACGTTAATTCCTTCCATTTCCAGCGCATACCTCCATCACGCTAGATTACTGCAGAGCATAATTAACCTCCCTCACCTGCAAATCCAGCTTGGTAGGACAGACCCTGGTATAATTTGTCGATCATTTCCACTGATATGAGTAATGCGTTCTGGTTAGTGCTGCTGCGAAATGCAAAAGCGTCCTGTTAAATGCCCTTTTTTTTTTTTTTTTTTATGGCATACCAAACTGCCAGTGTTGTTATTACACCCGAAAATGACGAACCTATCCAAAGATCGATGTCCTGTTTGACATAATTATCGCCGATGACGAAGGAGAGGTTGAAATTTTGGAGGTAATTGGATGAGCTATGGCTAGTGTCTACCGCGCTGATCTGTTTAAGCTAATCAACGCAATACATCATAAGGTGTTGACGAATGATTGATGGAGTCATTGTGGCTGTAGGCAGTATTCACTAAACTTTCACGGTGAACTTTTGCGAGGCCGTCGTTCAAAATGGAACTTAAAGGCCATGTACCCAATTTCTTCTCTTGTATTTATTTTTTTTGTTAAGCTTAATTTCCACCAATACAACTATGGTAAATGTTTTTTTATATAGAAGATGTTTTCCAAGTACAAGGCTCTCAAATCGCTCTTTACATCAAGGACAAAAACCATGCATCCATTCACACACACACATTCACAGCAACACCAAGTGGTTGTTAAGTGTATTGCCAAAGAAGTACATACAGAAGCACCATTCAATCTGTGGGAGCTGTGAATAGCATGCCAGTCGTTGTTAGCTTTCAGTAGTCATCTGACCACTTAACCAATGATCTGGTTAAGTCACGAGAGAAAATTTCAAATCGCGATACCTTCAGATGAGTGGACAATAAAAATGAGTGTTAGCATGCTAGTTGTTGTTAGCTTTACCGTCACAGCAAAACTCTGCTCTGGTTGGCCTGTCACGATAAGAAAATTTGAAGTACGATATATTGCAAAAGAAAATATTGACAATATACAAAAGTGTGTGTTAGCATGCTAGTCGTCGTTAGCTTTACCGTCACAGCAAAACTCTGCTCTGGTTGGCCTGTCGCAATAAGAAAATTTGAGGTAGGATATATTGCAGAAGAAAATATTGACAAGATACAAAAGTGCATGTTAGCATGCTAGTCGTTTTTAGCTTTACCGTCACAGCACAACTCTGCTCTGGTTGGCCTGTCATAACAAAATTTGAAGTAAGATATATTGTTGAAGAAATTATTGATGATATACAAACGTGCGTGTTAGCATTCTAGTCGTTAGTTTTACCGACACAGCAAAAATATTCAGTATATACGATAATATTTGAACACATTTTTGGCCACTGACACAAAAGCCCAAAAGTAAAAATATGAGGAAAAAACGATTCTAAATGTACAATATATGGATAAAAATCATGAATTGCAATAAATAAATTAGTAGTAGTAAGTTTGTATCTATAATTAGTCATTTATTAAACCTTCTAAAGCTCAAATCTTATCATAGAACAGAAAAATAACAAAAAGTTCTCCACTAGCACAAAGAAAAAGTCCCCTCAGCAAGTATTGACCCTAAGAATGATTGTTCCATCTATCTTGTATTGAACGATAACTCAATTTAGGAATTATTGTGACAGGCCTATGCTCTGGTCTCTGAGAGTTGTGGAAAGTGCTTATAAACTCATCACTGGGAGTAATTAGGATGGTTGGAATGCATAAATAAGTAAGGAATAACTCTACAGTAAAAAAAAAACTGTAAAAAATCATGTACTGCGCCATTAAGTTCGACACATTTGTAAAACAGTAGGATATACACTTTTTACAGGTAAAGTCATTTAACACTGCTGTTGGTTTGATGTTCGCTAACTGCTGTTACAAGGTTGTGCCAAAATACCCGGAGCTTCTTTAAGGTGAGCATATTAAAACTGAACAGAGAACAATAAAATATTTAGGTATTCTTTTCTGAAGTCAAGCGCGTGATCAAAGCAGCAGGTTGCCGAGGGAGACAGCCGAGGCAAATCAGGATGTAAGTGGGAGAATGTGCAGAATTTCGAGTGAGAAGATCTGTTTTAAACCAAAATTTTATGTTGCCAGGTAAGGAGGAGAGATAAACAGTATCAGTCTTTTGCCCCCAGCATGTATGTGTGTATATAATAATCATTTTTACTTATTTCTGGCAGGTGAGGCAAAGCAAGTTTATTTATACAGCACAATTCGTAATCCAAAGTGCTGTACAGAATAAGAAAGACATTAAAATCACAATCCAAACAAATCTAAACATAAATAATCATCATAAAATTACCATTAAAAGAGAAGAGTGCAGAATAAAAACGTTTCAGTCATATTTTTTATTTATTTTATTAATCTTTATTTATACAAGGGAACCCATTGAGAGCACTTGGGCTAAACTTGGGCTTAAAAACATGTGCAGGTGTGTGTATTGTTGTGGAATTTCAAATAATAAAAAGCGTAAAAAATATAAAATCAACAGAGAAGTCGAAGAATCAAAAAATCTGATTTATTGACTCAATTGCGCGCACGATCGTCAAAGAGCTGTTGTCCCCAATAATAGTGTTGTCTCGCCCTCAGCTGACAAATGAACACACATACAGTGTGTTTATACCATCAAAACAATCGTACCAGTTTTAGTCGACTCTAAGTGGCTCGATGCCGCTGGACACATCGTCTCGTTGGCTGACAGACAAGACCCGTGCGTAATAACAGATCACAAAGGTGAGGTCAATGAGATCCATAACAAAACAAGTAGAGATTTAGGATATAAAAGGTATAAAAGTTGAATTATTAAATGCTGACTGTGTCACCAACATATTCAGTTTTGCTTCAAACTTTTTTTTATTTTTTTTATCGAGGGCCACATCTCTAAACATATTGGAAGCAGAGGGCCACAGACCGGTGATCAATACAGTGCGGTGCTTTAAACACAGCTTTGACAGAGCCGCTGTGTATTAATGAGGCTTGAAACACATTCATTTTAGGTCTGTATCACACTGCAATGTGATGTTTCAGGTTATAGTGGTAGAAATAGTTTAATTTGCTGTTAAAAGTACTGCTTACGATCAATTGGGCAGGTTCAGCAGGAGGCCTGAGGGCCAATAAAAACTGGTCTGAGGGCCGCGTTTGGCCCCGGGCCATAGTTTGGACACCCCTGATCTAGATTAATTTCTTAGTTTCAAGTGATTTTAACTCACTCATTGTGTTCCTGTAGTGTAGCATGTGATGTATGGGGCACTCACTTGAGGACATAGTAGCATAATTATTTTTCCGCGGCTAACCTGATTTATGTCTGAACATTGCCAGAAGATTATGAGCCAGAGCAGACAGATAGGTGGGTTTGGATTACTGTTTAGTGAGTATAAATCCGTCATGGTTCATTGGTTGAGCTCATCTAATCCATGTAAGGCACTGCAGAGTCACCTTAGCCTCCCCACAGCCCCTCTCTGCTCTGTCGCTCACAGCTAGGTGCACTCCAGACCGGCCACATGCCATCCCATTAGAGAGTGATATCCATGCATATTCACCAGTCCTCACAGGGACGAGGTACTATGAAATATATGCCATAACGTAAAATAGGAGATGTGAAAGTTCATGTACTTTTCTTACACACTTCAGGAAAAAAAAAAATACCTGCTTGTTTCCCTGGTGGTGAGATCTTGTTTTATTTTGGTTCTCTGGTTTCTGGCATGCTACTGGCAGTATTTGTGACATCTGACCTGTTACCTGGCAGTATTTGTAGTATCTGTTGTGTTACCTGGCAGTATTTGTGGCACCTGACGTGTTACCCAACAGTAGTTTTGCTGCCACCTGGCTGACATAGTTTACCGTGTTACCCAAGTATTTGTGGCACCTGACATGTTACCTGGAAGTATTTGTTGCACCTGGCGTGTTACCTGCCAGATATTTAGACATAACATCTGCCAGTATTTGTGGAGCTCTAGTAGTGAGTGAATTGATTCATAGTCAATCTAGTCTTGTGAATGTCTAATGTAAACACCCAAGTAAACACCCATAAAACATGGTCATTCATTTGTACTATGTCCATTTTGTGACTTGTGTTTATGTGTAATATTTTGTGTACCATGTCCTATTGCATTACTTTACCATCTTAAGTGTATTCCTCTTCCTGTTACCATACCACGTTATGCAAACCATTCCCTAGTCCCTCTCTGACCCCCACCCCCTGCGGTCAATATTAGCATGACAAATATCTAACACGTCTGCAACCCTATACAATCTGTCAACAGGAATAATCATTTGCACTTAAACCCAAGTGGACGCTCTTTTCCACTAAAGTACACTGTCCCATTTCACTTAAACCATGTGGTTGTGGTAGTCAAACCCGATATCTGAAATATTCATATGGAGCCCATTTGCACACGGGCCCTACCAGATGTCAGTAAATCCGCTCCCTGGATGAATAATCATTGGTGTGAAGCGGCTGTATCGACTTGGGGAGCGGTGCGTATTGATAAGGCCATAAAGGAGAAGGCATCCTGGTATTAATAACTGACTACAAAGCGGGGGCCCCCTTTATAACACAGATATCATTAAGTGTTGCACCGCTGTCACACGGTAATAGCTATAATCAAGCTCCCAGCAGCAGGGAAAGTTGTGTTGTTGCTCGTGAGTATTCATCACTTTGTGGGGACTGAAATCGGTGTACATGCTAAATTCATGGGGACTTTAGTCACTTATTGGTTTCCATGAAGTAAAATCTTTATTATTATTGTTATTATTACAGCGACAACATGATTAAAAAGATATGGCTTAGAATAGGATAAAGTTAGGGTTTAGGTCAGGGGTGTCCAAACTATGGCCCTGGGGCTAAATACGGTCCTTAGACCAGTTTTTATTGGCCCTCAGGCCTCCTGCTGGACTGTTCCAGTTGATCATAAGCAGTGATTTTAACAGCAAATTTAACTATTTCTACCACTATAACCTCAAACATCACATTGCAGTGTGATACAGAACTCAAATGAATGTGTTTCAAGCCTTATTAATACACAGCAGCTCTGTCAAAGCTGTGTTTAAAGCACTGCACTGATCACATCCCCCAAAGTTCGGATGGGCTTGACGGACAGTTGGAGCAGCCAGTCAGGGACAAGTCGGTATCAAAACAAATATGACTGTTTACAAGGAAAAAAAAATATATATATATACCACAGGGACTGAAAAACAATGTATTTCTGCAGAATCAAAAAGCGAAACACTATTTTCTGTTAATCTTAGGTGAGAGAAAGTTGTATTTATTCAAAACGATGGGCGACCAATGAGCTCCTTTCTTTCACGTGCGTCACTAAATCAAACTTAGCTGATTGCGCGATCATGTTTGGTTACTTTTGATGATCATATTTCTTTAACACATGTAAACACACACCAAAAATCACTCCCGAGGCATTGTCCCCAGAAAGCGCGGAAACCCAGCAGATGTGAGCGAGCGTACGTGAGCGAGAGAGCGGATTGTGCCTTTGAGCCTTGTTTTGACACAGAATGGATAAAGCAGGCTCGTATGCGTGAAACGGAGGGCTAATTTCGTCTGATATGGCAACGAGCGACTTGAGTGTAATTCTACATCGGCGCCTGTAAGCTCTCATTAAAGTGCCTTCAAATAGGGCCGCATAAGTCAGGGCTGTTTGTGCTTGTCTGCCTGTATCTAAGTGCACACAGTGTATTAGCGAGAGGAGCCGTGTGCCCCGGATCTGTGCCTTTTTATCTGAAGGTAAATAACAGTTATGAAAATACATGCAGGAGTGATGTGACTTCACATTGCATCAGGCTGTACCACAGATCATAATTTATGCATGCCACAATTAGGCGGGATCAAGAGGAATACATGCCAAGAATAACATGCATACATAGCAGTTGTATGCATACTGAGAGTGACTTGAGTAAGGTCACTTGCAAAACCAAGTCTGCCCAAGCATTATTTCACATGCAATCTGCAAACCCTCACACTCCAAATTCCACTAATATGGTAAAATAAATCAATGCTTAACTAAAATGCTAAAAAAAATAATAATAATCACAAAAACAGCCGTAAAACATATCTTTGCATATTTTTCCAAATGCTAATAAATAAAGTACTCTACCCACAAAATGATTTCTGATTTTTTGAAACCAGAGAAAAAAATAATTGCTGTGTCTACGTGTTGTACTTTTTATAATTGAGATTGTTTTATTTTTTTTTATAACAAAAACAGCATTTTAAAACCCACTACATCACTAGAAATCTTGTCGAAAAACAAATAGGATTGCCAGTACTCCTATAGATTGTTTAAAACTGTAGCGCATGCGACTCAGAAAGGCGTGAATTGATATTTTGGATTTGAATGTTGAGTTGGGTTAGATCAGAAGAAGTAGGTAGAGGCTCTGGGAGGTGGGAGAGATGTATAATAATACAGACGAACGCAGAGATTTACTAGTTGGTGGCTGGTGACATATACTGAAAGTGAAAGGACATACAAATCCCCAATATTTACATATCTGCACAATAAACACATTGTCAAGCTTGAAAAGGATTTTGTCTTAATATTTAACCTTTAACCTTTGAGTTAAGGCAAATTAGCACTTCTGGAGTTAAAACCTGTTTCACAACAACGCAATACAACACGCACTGCAACACTTTAAGTAACAACTCCCCAAAACACGAGGCACACAACGGAAAAGATTCACAATGACGAAAGTGAGTTTGCCCCTGATGTGGTCTTAAATGTCCAGAGGATAATCTAGATCAGGGGTTGGCAACCTGCGGCTCCGGAGCCGCATGCGGCTCTTTCAGCCATATACTGCGGCTCCGCGGCTTGGGGAAAATACAGTATAAGTATTTGAGTGGAGTGCGTTTTATTTGTGTTAATTCTTTTTTAAAACTCTAGTTTAAATTGGAAACTTATTGTAACATTGAAATATTAGAATAAAATTATATTTTCATATTCCTCGTCGCTCAAAATAAGCGTCACAGTGCTCCTCACACTCACAGTCCTGCGGAAGGATACAGACGCTGTGCAGAGGTTCAGGAGCAGGAGGATCTGTAGCACTATGTAGGCCGTGTCTCAATCCGACCCGCACTTCGACCTGCACATCGAACGGTGCATTTGGTGAATTGGGACACAGCCACGGATTTTATAAACCAGTGATCCCCACCACCGGGCTGGTGACCGGTTCCGGTCCGTTAAGCATTTGCTACCGGGCCACACAAAAACAGTAAATTAATCTGCAACCGCATCTTCTCCGACATAACTTTCTCCCGACCCTCATGACACATAAGTTTGTCCGTAGATATGTTATCTAGATCCTGATAGGAAATGGCTTCATAAATCGATTTGATATAAGTCGAGTTTATTATATCTGTGCTAGATCTGCTCATCTATACGATGACATATCACGTATAACACATCAGAACAAAAGTAGAGCCACAAGCTCGTGAAAATGCGACAAAAACATAAGACCTCCAAGAAAAAGAAAGCAACATTTAAGAGACAACACCATGAGTTCTACTTAAACTACGGGTTTGTTGCTACAGGTGAGTCTCACGAGCCGAGTCCGCTCTCCGTAATATGCGGGAAAAGCGAATGAGGCAATGAAACGTTCAAAACTGCTTTGGCTCATGGAGACTAAGCACCTGGATTAAAAAATAAGCCTTTAGAGTTTTTGAAAGAAATAACGGAGCAGACTGGACATAAACACACTGCGGGAGTCATTGTGTCCCGTAACTCCTCGATGGGACCAGCTCATCACAGAAACAAGCGCAGGTCCCACTGATTCAACGGTTATGGTGAGTTGTATTTTTTATAAAAAGTTTGGGGGACCCCTGTCATAAGCACACTATAGTTATTTACATAAAGCGCAAGACTAAAAAAACAAAAAAACCCAAAACAATATATACAGTTTTATCTTCATTTTAGACATAAAAAATATTTGCGGCTCCCAGTGCTTTTTTCCGTGGAAACTGGGCACAAATGGCTCTTTGGGTGTTAAAGGTTGCCGACCCCTGATCTAGATTGTCCATGTGTTGATAAAGGTCCTTGAGGTTATGGATGTGTGAGTGTGTTTGAGTCTTTGGGAGTGACAGGCTCCATCAGCCTCCTACCAGACCGCAGACGCCTGTAGAGTTGAATGTGTGATGTTCTGGTTCTTTGTAGGGCTCCTATCTCGCCCATTGGATATGGAACCCAACCCGGGCACAGCTGGCCTGTGTTACAATAGACAGGACCAACTTCTAGCAAAAGGCTATCGCTATTATTTAGCATTACCTAGCTTAGCTTAGTGTAGCAGTCAGTGTACATAAAGTTTCAAGTAAAAATACGGTTAGCATTAACACAATAGGCATTTTACAGTTGGCTCAACTAAAGTGCATTGAATAAACAGACAACTACTCGGCTTTAAGTTGTTTGGCCAAGGAACAAAAGGATACTTTAGCTTAAAATGAACATAAATTGGCTACATTAGCACAACGATGCACCGTGATATAATGACAGGTGAAACCAAGGTGCAAGATGACATATTGTGCTAATGCTCCATAGCAAACAAGCAGACTCACCAAATCCCCCGTTTATATCAGTACCAGCGGTCTATGCCCCGGCGGCAGTGGTGGTGGTAGAGGCTCCTACAAGTTTAGAACATGTAGCGACGGTTTTAGGACACGGATGGCATTATTTATTGCAGAAATAGCAAAGACACAATACTATTGCAGCTGTCCTGTTGCGCTTCCTCCCAGTTCTGGCCGGGAGAGAAGCGCAGCTACATTGAATAGAGCGCTATTAACTAAGTCGTGTGGCGCTGACACGTAGAAAATGGGAATTTTATATATGACTTTAGGTTAGTGTATTTCACACCTGGGTTACACAGGTGTGGAACAGGAATACATGATTTACATTAAAAGGTTAATTTGCAAGTGCCACTGGAAAAATTAGCTGTTTGTGTATTGTCTTTCTAATGTCTTTAAATCAGTTCTATACAACCATCTACCCAATAGTGCTCCCCCCCAACCTACTTACAATCACATCTGAAGAGAATAGTAATACTTCAGTAACTACCACAGACTGTATATAACTGGACATAGCTAAACTGCGAGCCGCTGTGTTCATAAATGGAAGTGACCACGGGCACACTTCTGGCTCCATTGACTCTGGCTCCAATTCACTTTCTATTGAAAAACTATCGCCCCTCTCTCTGTAACTGCTGCTGTCAGGCTCGTCATTTTGGTCATAAAATGTTTGTAGTAGCCTGCCTGTAAGAATGTTTATTTCTGGTGTAAGCATCAAAGAGGACCAAGAGTCTGAAAAACATTAAGTCAGATTTTAATGAGTTTCACACAGGTAAAGTGAACAATGAAGCACCGGACTGTGTATGTGTGTATATGTGTGTATTTATAAGGAGGATCCTCTTTTGGTCTGCATATTGTCTCCGTGAGCCCCCACGCATTCCATATGTCTGCACTCCACCGGTGGCCACGTGTTATTTACTTTAGCATTAGTAAATCATGTTGCTTTATGGAGCTAAAACCTGAGGACGTGAGACAGGCCTCTACTTTACAATGTTTAAATCCAGGCTCCAAACAGTTCTGTTTAGCTGTGCATGTGACTGAAAGGTTTTGTGGGTATGTTCATTTTATGGTGATTATTTGTGATTATAATGCTTTGATTTGTTGTATTTAATGTCTTTCTTATTGCGTAAAGCACTTTGAAATACTATACAAATAAACTTGTCTTGCCTAAATCAAGATACCAGTTTGATGTAGTGCGTGCTGCTAGATACAGATACCTTACACGCTCTACACGATCCTTGTATTTTTATTTTGCTATTGTGTCTGTAAATCAAGATATGAACATTAATAATAGACAAATCCGGTACCTTCTTTCCCCGAGGTTGCTCCTGCTAGTGTTGGCAACAGCTAAACGAGCAGTTCGGGCGAGAAGGAGCACTACATCCAACAGCCTCGCTCCTGATTGGCTCTTTGGTTGCTATGATACTCACTGTCAGAAGTCCAAATACGGAACTCGGCTCCAAAATTGCCCCATAATCGCTAACTTCGATGAGCTTAATTTGACCGGAGCCGAACGCTATGGGTGACGTCGCACTCACTTAGTCCACTTCTCTGCACAGTCTATGGTAACTACAGCACTCAACAATTCAAGCTGTTTTTCTCTAAGCAGTCCATTTAGGCCTGAACATCTAAATGCGCTTCAGGGGTTGGTGCTAAAGATGGACTTTTAGCTTTCACTGTTTCCCCTGGATTAAAAATGCAGAGATGACCATCCCATACTCAGAACATGGTTAGTGCATTAGTGCGAGCGTGTGTAAAACATATGACAGTTTCTATGTTTAGACAGGGATATAGCTGAATAGTCTCTCACAATATGGCCTCACCTGACTGACTGCTGCTGTTCTTAATACTCACCCCATTCATTCAGTGCTGCAAAATGGAAAATTAGCTTGGTTTGGTTTCATTGGTGAAAAAAAATAAATTAAAAATACCAGGATAAACAGCAGGAACTACAATAGCAAGACATAGGAGTGTTTTACAGTACTGTTACTAAAACACATGAAACTAATGTTAATATTAAAAATAACGTAGCCCTTTAGCGTCAGATGCTATCATCGCAGTTGCTTAATTTTTATTACCGTAACTCCGCAACCAATTGTGCTCTCATGTAAATTCAAACGTCATCTCAAAGCAGAGGCACGAGGCTCTTTAGATAGTTTATCGTCATTACGGTAATCTGCCTTTGTTGTCCCTTGAAGATGGCGAATGAGAGCACAGGTGCTGTGGGGATTTTCCCAGTTGCTTATTCAATGCGTCAAAGATAGATTCGAATGGATATGTAAAATAGAGGTAGTTGTCTGAAAAATATGCAGTATATTCTGATACTCCTTTAATATGATTTTTATTGGCACAAAACGATTAAAAGTCTAGGTCTATAGTGTGCTCGGTCCTTAAAGGGTTTTAACATAAAATATTGTCATTTTATCTGACTCTTTATCAGAGCTTTGACTCTTTATCTATGTTTAAATCTAAAACAAAAACAGCACGGTAGGAAAAAAATGCAATATTTAACTTCATATTGCTAAAAATAAGACTTGATTTGAGAGGTCTTCCGACATTAATATGAGCAAATATAGCACAGAGAAACGAAACCTCATTATACAGTGGTACTTTGAGTCACATGGGTCAAATTCAGAAACCCAGCGGTGTTACTGTCGACATTTTAATACCAGAGATGCCCCAAGTGTAAATGCCATTAAAGGAATAATGAGTCGTTTTCAAAGACAGGGGGCAGTATGTGATCTCCTGACACCTGACTAGTCCTGATTTCTTCCTGTGGGGCTATTTTAAAGAAAAGGTGTTTGTGAATAACCCTCAGACAATAAACGACTTAAAACGTAATATCGAAGATCAAATAAGAGCCATAAGCCTGGAAATGTTTTCAAATGTTATGCAAAGTGTGTTGGATCGGGCAATTCAGTGTGGAACCGAAAACGGTGGACATTTAAAGAAATTTTTTTGAAAAATTAGGTGGTCGTTTTTACTTCCCCCAGTTTAAGTAGTGATAAGTTCAAGTGTAAGTGAAACAATTATAATTGTATATATTGCCAAAAATCTCAGAAGGTTCAGTTTACCCTACTGCTAAAATTTGGTGAGTATAACTGAAGAATTATAGGAGCTATTGCAGATTTAAAGGTGTCAGTGACTTTGGGCCATCCTGTATTAATTTGAGTGATTTTGAAATCCATCCATCCATTTTCTTCCGTGCTGGGTCACGGGGGCAGCAGTCTATGCTGGGACTCCCAGACTTCCCCCACCCAGACATGTCCTCCAGCTCCTCCGGTGGGACCCCAAGGTGTTCCCAGGCCAGCCGAGATATAGTCCCTCCAGCGTGTCCTGGGTCATCTCCAGGGCCTCCTCCTGGTGAGACATACCCAGAACACATCTCCAGGAAGGCGTCCAGATTTTGAAATAAGATTTGAAAATGTATTATATGTCTTATTTCAAGTGGCATTTCGTGACCCATTTCAAAGGTATTTTTTTTAAGTGCAACCAAACTTCTTTGCTTGTTTCATGATCAATCTTGTTGAAAATATACTCCAACCAGGATAAAAACGAGTCAGGCTCTTACTCCTTTTATCCCTAACTGTGTTCACACCAGTGCCTCCGCTTGCAGGCGTGAGAGCAGCTTGTTACAGATGTATAGGGCAGGCCGCAGTGTCTTTAGCTGTAGAAAAGCAGCTTATTCATAATGTATGATCAGAAGCATTTGTTATGTCTAATTGTGTTTTTTGTTGAAAGCCACTGCATCAAAGAGCATTTACCGGACAAAGTGCCTTTCACGATGGGAGTGCTGGCGTTTGTGTCGCAGCGTGTTTAAGAACATTGTTTCTGTTCCTTTTGATTAAAGTTTAAAAAGAGTTGAGGAGACTGTGTGAAACTCCCTGTGGGATTTGGGGGTCCTGGGTCATGCTGGAGTTTTGTTGCTGCAGCTCTAATCCCACTGGGGACGAGAGGATTTCAGACTCATTTTGCTCTGGCGTTATCGAATATCTGTTCATGCTTCATTAAGGCTCATTAAAGCGGGGTGTTACAGTTCTATGGGGTATTAAGTGCTAACACGTAACATATTAACATATTTAGTTCGGCATACCTTTTGTTGGTGCCCGGGAGAGATTGCTAGATTACGCAAACATTCATGGATGATTCAGAAAACAACTTCAGGCATGTTTTTGATAGAACGTTATAACATGGTAGAAATCTGCAAAAAGTTGACTTGGCATAATACCCCTTTCTTTAAGGTTTAATTGTACAAATGCATGGGCATAAATAAATGGAGGGTTTTTTTTTTTTTTTGTAGAAGACCAAATTGATCATTCTTAAAACATCATTTATTCATCAACTTGATTTAAAGATACCAAAACACAGATTTAGAAAAAGAAAATGTATGAGGACTACACATCCATCTGAGCTACACGTTTCTATTGCAGAACTTGTATATGTAATTACAAACAAAGCGCATTATACTTAAATATAAACGTCCTCCAGTGCTACTCTGTGGAGCCGTGCGGCACAGAGATGCTCTTCTCTGCAGGGTCCACCACTTGCTTGCCTCCGTGGAGATGTTAATGCATTGCCTAGAATGTTTCAGTTAAGTTGTGCTTTGTTTGAGCAAGTAATCTCTGTGTATTTACCTCATTTTCCATACTATAAGTTGCTCTGGAATATAAGTCGCACTAGCCAAAAAATGCATAATAATGAAAGAAAAAAATATGTCGCACTGGACTATAAGTTGCATTTTTGGCGGAAGTTTATTTACAAAATCTGAGACCAAGAACAGACATTTTATCTTTAAAGGCAAGTTATGATAAAAATAGAGAACAACAGGCTGAACAGTAGCACAGCACGCTGATGTAACACATTTATATTTATTCAGCTACATGAAGCATAAACAGAACTGAATAAGTATCTGGTATGTTAACGTAAGATATTAACAGTTAATCAGCTCACGAAAGCATAAAAAACAAGCTAACAAGTTTATTCTCCATCTCACTCCAAATGACTAAATCCACTGAATTATTATAGTGATTCAAAAAACAATTGAAAACATATCTTTTGAATGGGGAAAACGTTATAAAAAAAAGACACGAAAAGACAGGAACTCAATTCAATAGGTTTATTTCTATAGCGCTTTTACCTGGCCGAAGTGCTTCAGATAAAGGCAACAAAAAACGATTCTAGAGATTAACACAGTACAATGGCATAGAACAATAAAACACACATATATCTAGCTAGTATTAAATACCAAGATGAAGAGAAGAGGTAGGTTTTCAGTCTAGTCTTAAACTGCTTTAACTGTTCTGTTCTGGTCTTGGGCACAGCAGCAGGAGCTGGTCAGCTGACCTCAGGACTCTGGGTGGAGTATTGTTCTGCATCAGTAGCACACTCAAAGAAAGAGGGCCCATAGAGTGCACACATTCAAACACAATCAAGAACATTTTGAATTGCACCTGATATGAGGCATTCTGTAAGAGCTGCAGGGGGTCCTGGTCCAGCCCCACTTACAAACAATTACGATAATCCAGACATAACGTTACAAATGCGTGGATTGCCTTTTCAAACTCCACCTGTGGAAGGTAGAGCTTGAGTGTTTCAAGAACCTCAATTGAAAGAATAACATACAAGCTATTTACTTTTTAATGCACCAACAAATGTAGTTCCAGCGCTTTGTATATAATGTCCTGCCAACTAAAGTACCCATTACAGTACACTCTATCCAAGTACATACTGTACATTACTTACAGATACTACTGAGTCTAATTTGCCCAATAGCACCTTATAACAGACTAGGCAAGGCAAGTTTATTTGTATAGCACAATTTGTAATTCAAAGTGCTTTACAGAATAAGAAAGAATTAAAGTCACACAAATCAAAACATAAATAATCACAAATAATCATCATAAAATTAACATTAAAGGAGAAAGGTGCAGAATAAATAGTTGTGATATGACACATTAGGACTAGCTATGACATTCTAATGCTTTTTGTTATTTTCCCAATATGTTACATGCACATATGGTATAAGACCTGCTCAGATCTGCCCAAACCGCAATAAGTGTCAATTGACTCCAGCCTTCACCTCTCGCACTGCAGCCGACATATGAGTGTTTTATGCAGTGGTTTGTGTTTGTGTGAGCATAACTCCTGGTGCCGTGGCATTGGGATATAAATAGAGTGTGTGTCACGCAGGTTAAAGGGAAGTAAACCTTAGCACATTTATTATGAATGACATGCCCGGCCACCTGCTGACACCAGGAGCGTGCAGCCTTACATACCAAAAAGAGGGAAAAGAATGTGAACATATGTGATGAATGCGCTACGGGGTAAGGGCTTGTAATATAAATGAGTATAATTTGCGCACAATCTGTAGATAATGAACAGTAATTTGTGTCTAAGTATGATCCCTGTAACTGTATGATAGGGCTAAAAGGTAAAAAGTAGGTTTGCTGGTATTTCTCCTGACAAATCGTCTTTGGGTTTTTTTTTTGTGTGTGTGTTTTTTTATAAATACAACTTAGAAAAGACTATTTTGGGTAATGGGTAGTTTTCAGATAAAAATGTGATGATAATCCTGGATGGGGACAAGAGCCAGTTTCCTGATTACGTTGTACTTTGGCATAAAATATCCAGGTGAATGCACAAATGTTGAACCGGATCATTAAGGACTTAAGAACTAGGGCTGTTACATTTACTACCCAAACTTACTATATTACAACCATAGACCTGACAACTTGCTAGCTGCTGCGTTCCATATAGGAAGTGATCATGGGCGCGCTTTTGGCTCCAATTTACTTTCTATCAAAAAAACTGTCGTCCATCTCTCCGTAACTGCTGTCGTCAGACTCGTCATTTTTTTGGCCTTAAAATCTTCGTATTAACCTGCCCTACGTGATCTTAGTATTATTATTTTGCTATCATGTCTGTAAATCAAGACATTAATAACACACAAATCAGGCCCTTCTTTCTCCAGGGTTGTTCCCGTTAGCTTTAACAACAGGTTTGATTGACACCGTTGCTAAGTGCCCGCTCTGTGCTAAACGAGTGGTGCGGGTGGGAAAGGACGTTGCCTTCAGCAGCCACTCTCTCCCGATTGGCTCTTTGGTTGCTATGGTACCCGCGGTCGCAATTCCAAATATGGAACTTGACTCCAAATTCGCCCGTCTAACCGCTAGCTTCGATGAGCTTCATTTGACTGGAGCCGAATGCTATGGCTACGGGTCCGGACAAGGATAAATGATTTGTTTTTGGTAGAAGTGCCTTGGCAGAGGTCTGAAATGTGACAAAGCCAAATCTTTAACCAAACAGGAACAGTGACACTTCATCCATATGTTGCTAGCGTGGATAAGAAAGGAAAAGGAAAGTGGAAATGAAAGAAATACTGAAAATCAAAATGTGTTATTAGAAAAAAATACTTGTTCAGATTGACCCACAATATCACCCATTTGTTGTATTGCCAGTACTGTGTGTGTCTGTGTGGTGTGTAATCGTGTGTGTATCGGGAGCTCGGCAGTGTGTGCGCTAATGTGATTCTGACCCACTGTATATTTATGCAGGGTGGGAGTTAGTGGTTTAGCAACTCATGCAACAGCATAATGCGGGGGACCCCAGACCATCCGTGTCACCTTTGGGTGCCCCACCAATCCCTAGTATCAGTCATACTGTTTACACACCATTACTCGACAGCCTGTAATTGGCTATGCGGATAACGAGCGGGACAACTTTTAATAGGTGCTTCCTGAGGACACGCCGGGCTCGGTGGCTCGAGCAATTACGTGCCAACGCAATTCCACACAGCTATCCCACAACAGCACAGTGCTCATTCAGGCACGGAAGAGTTCGACACTGACCTGATATCTATAAGGCGGTGTGTATCGATAGTGTTTTTCTTTTTTTTTTTAAACTGTAACCTTTGAGGAAAGAGCAGAGGTCCCACCAGCCGAGGGGCCATCATTTATTTATAGCAGAGAGGGCGCGCAGAAGGCCACGTCCCGCATGACAACACCTAATGATCACATGCTCAGCTCCGAAACACTCACACAAATGGGCTCTTTACTTCAGGACTAAATCAGGCTCAGTGCATCACTGCTGAGTAATGCATGGGTGAAACTGTGTGTACACTATCTTCAGTCTTTTATACAGGTACACAATTTATGATAGCAAAATCTGTCTCGCCTCAGTACAGATATATTTGCCCCAGTTCAGATATATTTTAGAAGCAGCTCTTGGGGTCGAAATAAGTCCACTGCCCTGTCTGTGTCTTATCGTTTTTTTGGAATCAGAAAGTGCACAATTCCCATGCTAGAAACTCCGCTATGTTCTCTGAAATTTGTGAAAGGTGCTTATAAACTCATCATGGTGAATAATTAGGATGCTCGGAATGCATAAGGTAAATGAGGAATAACTTTGGACCACTGCAAACTGTTCAAAATGGACTAGTTCTGTTTTCCATATTTTTAAGACAGCAAAAAATCTGATAAAACGGCTTAAAACTGTTGGGTACTGGCTGAGAAACTGCGGGTTTGAGAGTCTGCTGACCCAAGAATTTGATATTCTTGATGGTTACAAATCTGGTCGACTTTTAAAGAGCCATACTCTCTATTTCTGATCTATGTTATAATGTCATTTCCTCATCAAAAACATACCTGAAGTTTGGTTTCGTTTCATTCACACATGTTTAACATACAAACCCTGCATATTTAGGCTGAGTTCTTCTTTCAAACTGAAAATACTCTGTTCCACCTTGTGATGTCATATGGTAATACAGAAGTGCTCCAATGTGTTACACTTTATACACCTTCATTTGGAGAATTTCACTCTAGGAATTTCCAATCTCTGCTTAACAAAAAGTAAAAGGTAGCTGATAACTTGAAAACTACCACTTCGTGACATCACAAGGTGGAACGTAGCATTTTGAGCTTAAAAGATGCAGACTAAAAACTAATACAACATTCTAACATGGCTTTAAGCTCACAGGAATGAAATTTGTGAAATAAAGGACCCTTAACTACTAATATGATGCCAAATATGTTGTTTTTTTTTTTCTTCGTCCTGTCTGCATCGAATCATAAGGCATTATTTTTTGGTCAGTGAATCAGGAAGAGCACGATTAGCATGGTGGTTGTTATTAGTATTACGGTGATGGCAAAACTCCGATCTGATCTCTGAAATTTGAGAAACGTGTTTATAAACTCACTGAATCATGATGCTAAATCTGTTTTTGTGCTCAAAGTTGTCATTTGTCGGATCAGCGTTAGACAGTGCAAAAACGCATACGAATTAGAAAAAGATTCGAAAAACGAGATCCGGATTTACTCGTTATCCACAGCCGTTCAGTCGTTCATGAAGTCTCTTTCCAGTCGCTTCCATATGCACGGGGGCGAAGCGGAGCCAGCCATCACTGTTTTAATTGAAAGATGTAATGGCGCAAATGGAGGCATGAAACATTGACGAGTGAGTGTGCATATAGACAGTGTACTTCTGAGCTTAGGCCGTCCCAGAGCCTCTGAATACTCAAACGCACGCCCGGCCACTTCAAACCTCTCCAACCCGCCATTCACATGTTATATTGTAAACAGTGTCCACCCCCACCACCTCCTCTCAGTCTGTCCTCTGCACGGTTTTTGCATCCGAGCCTTATACAGCTAGTAGCAATGATATGAGTGATAAATGGAATTCCAGTATTTTATTTTATTATGTTTTTTAGTTACTCAAAATGCGTAATAGTTACACAAAGCAGAAGGAACTACAGTGACCATAGTCTTTTCATTGGGGCTAAATGGATCCCTTATACGTAGAAATGTTGTTAAAGCAGATCTATTATGCAAAATCAACTTTTCAGAGCTTTTAACCGTGCTATAGCTGTTTCCCTTTGTCATTTTCCCCTCTCAAAGCTATTTCTTGAGTGATTCATGCACGTTTGAGCTTCTTTAATCGCTTATTTTCAAGGCGCCAGTTACATCACCTCCATCAGCATAGAACCACTGTGGCGTACTTGCTTCGTTCTCCAATTTTATTTTCTTAATCGTTGATATGCGTAGGATTCGGCAGCATTGCGTGGTCATTTTTGCACAAATGGGGGGAAAAAAATCCATTGGAGGTGCCGACTCTTTGTTGTCATGACGTTTACGGCGATGTCAGTTCCCATTGGGCACTGCAGATTTCTAACGTGAAAATCAGCAGACTTGTTTCTTTTATTAAGTAATTTTAGATGAATACAGCGGTCCCTCGCTATATCACAGTTCACCTTTTGCTGTTTCGTGCATTTTTTTTTGTGCAATTTTGCATGATTTTTGACAGTGACACTTCTGTACAGTACAGAAAGCGTTCAGCCAAATTTATGGAAATGTTCGATCTCGGTGTGACTCTTAAGTGCTGTATTTCTGCAAATTTTCTCCTGGACAAAACCCACAATGTCGATGAAATGTTCTGCACCGACATATTTCAGAAACGCTTTAGACTTGAAAGTGTTTCTGCACATGGAGAGGCACCTCTGCAGATACAGCCTTATAATAATATAATAATTGTAATGTATGATATCGTGGATCATTATGTTCTAACTATATAGCAGACACAAGCACAATAGGTCCACTTTAAACACATTATGCCACTTATAAATGCACTAAAGGCTTATAGGGGCATTTGGAGAGACCCTCATATGGAGCAGCATATATTGTACCATAAAGTGAAAGCTGTTATAATATAGTATGACATTTGTGTAATTTTTTATAACGCACAACCCCATTAGGAACGCATGTATGTGAAAAGTACAATTATTCAACTTCACATGGTTTTATTCCTTAAAAATACCTTGGAAAAAATCTGTAAGTGGGTCCACCTCTCCGAAGTTCTGACCTGTATCTTGATGAGGTAATCTGCTTGTCATTTTAATGTCGTACTGAGGAACTTTCCAGCTAAAACGATAACATCTCTATGGAGACAAGTAGGCAACATACCGTCCACCAGAAAATAAAAAAACAAAAAATAAAAAAACTTTCCTTCACTTTTTAAATCCATTTTCTGTTTTTTTAGCTATACATTTTTAATTTTTAAGTCACTCATTTGGGCTCTTCTCTGTAAACCCAAGACATTTTTGTTTTATAGTCATAACTCTTAAATCTCTCTATGCTGAGGCCTGAACTCCCTGAGCGTGATGGAACAGTGGCCCAGGTATACGTAATAAAATGGCTTCTACTCGGTTCCAAGTATATTTTTCTTTTCTTTTCTCTTACAGATCCCTCACATCGCGATCTCCCGTCCACTCCTCCATCATTATACACACTTTACTTCGATCACTATCATTTCCACTCTCTCTGTTACATTTGCTCTGAGCCAGCCTCTCTCAGCTCGGCCCTGCAGTAAGACTATTTTATGTCCATATGCTCCCCTGTGTACCATCTGTCTGCTCCCACAACTTTCACTTGTTCTCTGCTTGTTTGGAGCTGTTGTATACTGCCAAACTCGGAGGCATATGTCACCAAATCGCATGGGGCTAGTTAACACGTTGTATAGCTCTGTTAATATAATGACAGCACCAAAAGGCATACCTAAATATTAGTTTCACAAAAGTCAGAAATTGTGCTGAATTGAAGCGGTCTTATACAACTTTTCCAGGGTGTTGCCACGGGCGATGCCAGAAATTGCACAAATAAGTTACTCAGAGAAACGGTTTATTGTTGATGTGTTGGCGCACAGGAAATGTGAACTTTTTGCTTACTTTATATCATATTTTAACTTTAGTTTCTCTACTGATCCATTGAAATAAATGGGAATTCTGCTCAACAGGAAGTGCGCAGCCAGATGTAAAAGTGGGCGGTGCAGAATAAGCTGTATGTTATTACATCAAGATGAATCTGAACCAAAGTTGCATGAGTATCATTGAACCCATTAGAAATCATTGCATTGCAGTTATTAATCCTCTTTTTTGATGCAAAATCAGACATAGGCAGACTACGGCCCGAGGGCCACACACAGCCTGTTGGGTTTATTAATCTGACCGTTGAACTTGACCAAATTATATTAAAATAGGTAAGGGTAAACTTTGTTCAATTTACCTTTGTTGTTGATGTTTTGGCTCTTGATATTTTAATGCATTTGGAAAACAATTTGTACAATGAGCCTTGCATGTAATATAAATGTATATATATATATATATGCATATATATATATATATAATATATATATATATATATATATATATATATCTCCTGGTCCGGCCCCCTCTGTCAAATTTTAGAACCAATTGTGGCCCATTTGTCAAAAAAGTTTGCCCCACCCCCGTGCTAAATGATCTGGCTAACCCTAATCCAGAAAATGTTCTATCAAGGTCAAGGTTTGCTCCTTGACCTTCTCCTCAAGCCATCCATAACTTACAATTGTATTTTATTTGCATCAACACTTGAAAGTTGGCCTTGCTTACAGAAACGAAGGTCGCTTACTGTGACTGAAAAGTACCATTTCAGGTCAGGTTGTTGATTTCTCAAGAACGAGTATACAAATCGGTTTGTCCTGATATATTGTCCTTGTAGCTCTAGCCTCTCCAGCTTACTGCTTATATGGAAGATAAATATGTTCTGTTCTTGTTGCCATGCCTAACACAGCTGCCTTTTAATCCAGATTTCAGACTGGCACAAAGACTCAGCTGCAATTTGAAGATGCTGTGACTGATTTTTACTTTTCTTAAAGCCACAGCATAGCACTCTTTTGAAATAAAATCATTAAATAAAATAAAAGCATGTTTTTTTGCACTGAAAACTTAGAAAAACATGCATCCTTACTGTGAGTGGACTTGCATCTCCATAAACCTGACTGGTCTAGAAGATGACTTCTCCCACTGCTTTCTATGGACATGTTTCTTTGGCGATAATCAGATGCACTATTTTCAAGGAGAATTTTAACAAGCCACCTCCAGAAAGTTACATACTATTGCTTTAAGAATGTGAAAAAATGAACTTGTTCATTTTAAATTGTTTGCGGTGATCCAAACTTATTCCTCACTTTCTAAACATTGCTATCATCCTGATTATTTGAGATTATAAGCTCTATTCTAACATTTGGAGCCCAGAGTGGAGTTTTGCTGTCGATATTGATGCTAATAAGTTTGCGGATGATAAAAATGCTTCATAATTAGATGCTAACAACACACAGCGGTCTCATTTTGACCCAAGAACTGTCAAAGATTCAAAAAAGTCAAAAGTCACCAACCCAAAAGTGATCCTAAGTTCTACAGACAAGCTTTCATTCCAGCGTTACGAAGCAGACAGGTAAAGCTTCTGTTTACTGGCTAAGGGAAAAAGAGAAAAATCGAACTTTTTGCTGTTGTTTGGTAGAAAAACAATTATCAAAGAGGCAGGTTCAGAGGCAGGTTCAGAAGCAGGCGGAGGTCCTGACTCCGGCTCTGTGGGCTGCTGTACACTGTGTTCATCTTTCAGGGTGAATGCTGTGTGCTGTCTGTCAGGGTGTAGCACTGCTCATGAACAAAACCTGCTGCTGTACAGAGCAAAGAGAACCAAGACCAAATGACCAAACTTTGCTTTAGATGCCGGACATAGTGAGAGGACGGTAAAGGGGTCAGCCATCTTCTTGCTGTTGTTTCATCTCCGCCCGTGTGACATTAATGACTCATCGATCTTGCATTTGCTCAATTTTATTTTTTTGCAAATCCGACTTGTAACTCGATGGTGACCCTTGATTGTCCCATGGAAATAGATGTTTAATGCCATTCTGTGGGAGATTCCAGTCACAACATCTTCAAGGAGAACCACTCGTCAGAAAGGTTACACGATCGCCTTTAAAGAGACCACTGTTGCTTCATTTGTAAAATCAGACGTTGCCAGAACAAAAAGTGGCTTCGATGTCCAAACTTAACCAAAAAACATGTAGAAGTTGAGTATAAGCGCTCAGAAATGCCAAAATACAATGCAATTGACCATCTTGCTCAATTCTAATACATGTAAAAGGCAATTTACTTTGTCATTTCGTTCATTCTGACATCGTCTGGATGCCCTCCCACGCTCAGTCCCCACACAGCCCTCCCATTCCCTCACCTGCACAGTGAATCTGCTCCGTCTGACTCTGCTATAGTTTGGGACAGCTTTGGATTGGTGCAAAAGCTGCTCTTTCACACAAGGATGTTTACAACATTCTGTCTGATGGATGCCCTCCCATACTGGCTCCCCGACCCCGCGTCGAAGCGCAGCCCTCCCTACTTTCGCTCCTTGTATGGCTCAATCTGACACTGATCTACAGTAATTGGAACAAAAACTTGTACAAAAGCTGCTAATTCACACGAGGCTGTTCGTATCATCAGCCTAAAGCGTGTGACTTTACCTGTATTTAGTCCAAAGGCTTCCATATTGGATTTCCTCACATCCTCGTCTGCATTTAAGATCGTGAACAAATAAATACGTCTAAAACACAAACGTTTGTGTTTGTATTACCCAAGACCTTAAACATAAAGATTTGATTCCAGTGTAGTTACCAAACCAAAGGAAACAGGTGGTGGAACACACTCTGACAATTGCGGGATCATGTTCTGGCTCACATTAAGCCCTGGAGACACAAAATTCCTCAAAGTTGTTCACTCAGTGGTGGAAGATAACAAGAACAAGTAGTAAAGTACTGTACTTAAGTAGAATTTTTAGGTGTCTTAAATAAATTTTAACTGGACTGAAAAGTAAAAAGTACTTTTCATAGATTTAAGGGGTTACTTTTTACCATGCTCAAAGTTTTTGAGTTCAAGATTCGGCTTTGACCAAACAACAATAAGTACATAAAATGCAAAAGAAAAGTGAAGAAACTGATTCGTATTGTTACGTTGACCAAAATATGTATTATTTTTAGCACTAGATTTACACTCTAACAAATGGACAACACTTGTGTGAAATACTTTTTTTTTCTTTTTTTTTTTTTTTCACTTTTACTTCTACTTGAGTAACTTTTTTGCCTTTGTATCTGTACTTTTACTTAAGTAACAAAATGCAGTACTTCATCACCAACTGCTCTCAGCACTGACTATTCCCTGATCGTAGTCTTTTGTACATACATGCTCAGAGACTCGCTCAGAACACCAAACTCACTCACTCAGTGAACGGATCCAAAAGATTCAGATCCCATAAAAAAGCCGAAAGTCCCATCACTAATACGAACATAATTTCGACATAAGACTTCGTAAACCAGGTAGACATAGCAACTGCTTTTGTTAAACTTGCTGCTGTTTATTGTCTAAAGTGAAACTCTATAGACACAACCTTTGCCTGGCCTACAGAAAAACGGCTCAGCCCTCACGAACAGCTCTCACAGATTCTGAATGTCTTTTCTCAGAATACACACTGATCTAGCCCGGGAGTTGCCCAATAGTAAGGACAAAAGTTTTCCTAAGATGGCACTGAAGGATGGGTCAAAAATACACAAGAAAAACCTCACAATGATATTCACCTCTATGCCTTTTTAATAAACCTCTAACCCAAGTGTCTTGTCCAAGGATGCAACAACAACAGTATTCATCTGTGGGAGCAGGATTCGATCCGCCAACCTTCGGATCAGTGGACGAACACACTACCAACTGAGATACTATTCAAAGCTCCTTCCCTTGATCTGCAAATGCCCCAATCATCTCCAAAACTGCTGTTATTCACTTCGATTATGTGTTGTCATGATGTAACAAGCCATTTAATCTAAAGCATAGGAAAAACATAATAACGTAATTCCTCAAGAACTAACTAGACCTTTAGAGCTCCAAAAATGATCTAAAAAGAAAGTATGTGAAAGGAAGGGCATAAGACGCAGCGAGGATGAAAGAGTCCGAAGATAAAAGAAATGGGGCTGAGAGTGCAGAGAATGTGTTGGCTGGGAAAAGCGTAATGATAATCCATAAAGGAGAAAAAGATTCCTGCAGGGAAGACTCCTTGGAGGGACCCGCAGCTCGAGCGAGAGAGAGGCTTCTGAGAGGGAAGCGTCATTAAGGAAAGGCGAGTAGATTTGGAGGAGAAGCAAATGAAATAGGAGCAGGACAAGAGCTATTAAGTAATGGGCCGATAGCGAGCCAACTGAGTTCTTTCACGGAGGAGCGGTGGGAGAGACGGAGGGTCCAGACGCAGACTTGGGGTAGTGGGTGTTTGGAGGAGGGGGGTTTTGCGGGGTGGGCTTCCGCTCAGCTGCGCGCCTGGCCCTCTCTGAAAAGCCCTGTGAGCGAAGGAAGTGCACAGGGACACATTGTACCGCGATCAAGACGGAGGACAGGGACTGCATGGAGAGAGTGGAGGGGTTTCTGATGAATGTAGGAATCATAACAAGGTCTAGCGCATTCTTTGGAATCTCAGACAACGAATCTTGTTTGGGATATTTGACGATTCCTTTGATTTTCGTCCCAAAGTCTCACACGGTTGACTTTGCATTGCAGTGTGAAAGAGATTCTGTCTACGCAAATTTGTGTTTCACTGAGACTTTCAACTTAAAGCTTCCGTACCTGACATCCCATTTTCAAATCGTCACAGTATTGGAGGTTGAGTTTGAACTGTTAAATGTAGCCCCAACGTGTTCCTAACTCTTGCGAAAATTCTTCAAAACGAGTTTCACAGCTCTTTCAGATATCGAAGAATAGGGAGAGAACCATTGTGGCTGGTTTCATTGCTTTTACTTAATACTTTTCTCATGTTTTCTGATAATTTTCCAAGCCTCATATTGGGTTAGGATTAGTCTTACCTGTTCCATCAGAATATACTTGTAATTACTATAATTACAGTCTTAGTAACCAGGACTACCTTAGCTGAAGGATTTTACCTATTGTGCAGGCTTGAGGTTGATGGGGTTCAAAGGGAAGCCCATCCAGACACGGAAAGAAATGTACAAAAGAAATTCCAGCACCACTCCAGGAATCTGTGATGAGACAGCGCTTAGTTTCACACCCCCCGTGCAATTAAAATACTGTGTACCCCAGTCAAATCAATACATGTGCAATACGTAACTTGAAAAAACAACTGAATAACGAGTAGTGTTTGTCACCATACAAACATTTTAAACCAAATTTGATACTAATTAATCGAAAAAAACACACTCTCTTTAGACAATAGAATGTGACTTTCAAAATTAAATAATAAGTACTTTCTTTTTATATTACAATCTGGCCGTATATCTGTGTAATCCTTCATTGTCCAGGTATGTTACATAGTGGTCCATGGGTGTATACACTATAGACTCTTCATATAAATGGACACAGCTAACTGCTAGCTGCCGCCGCGTTCCAAATAGGAAGTGATCATGGGCGCTTTTTTGGCTCATTGACTCTGGCTTCAATTTACTTTCTATTGAAAAACTGTCGCCCCCTCTCTGTAACTACTTTTTTTTTTTTGTCTGTAAATCAAAATATGGGAAATTAATAAACACTAATCAGGTAGTGGGCTCTGGGTTGCTATGATAATCGCGGTCAGAATTCCAAATAAAATTACACCCCTATAACTATTACCTTCATGAGCTTTCATTTGACTGGAGCTGAACACTATGGGTGACGTCCACTCACTTAGTCCCATTTGTATACCGTCTGTGGTGTATACGAGTCTGTGTGGTCTTATACTGTGTTCTGATACAGCTCAAAGCTATTCAGGAGGATCCATTTTGGCCTGTTGATGTGGACTTCATTTTTTTAGCTGCTCAAATGAGTATCTTGTTTCAGTTACTAGTTTTAGCATAAATTAGTCATCTGCTCTTTCGATACTTTTTGACATCCCTAAAAGGAGGGGTACTACACTAATATCGTTCATGTGTCCTGGTGACAACACAGACACTCCAGCCTTTTTTCTG